>JANHZU010007744.1:236582-248267 GCA_032468055.1 Acrochordus granulatus | reverse complement strand
CTATGTGAAAGTCTGCTTAATGATTCCTTCCACCACCAATGGAAGAAGACTCAGGCCTGCAGAAACTGAAATGAATAGAATGTATGTGCAATGAAGTTTGGTTTGACTATGCCCTTCATTTTTAGAACTGTCACATATGCCATTGGATATCAAGGAATATGTGACTGTTTTGTTTCCATTTTCTTCTTTCCCTTTCTTGAAGGAAGTGCTGCTTTGAGTCTCTTTATCCCCCATTATGTTCAAATCACTTTCCAACCATATTGATATTCCAATACCAACCACACTGATATTTCGACAGCATTTTTAAAAGCAGAGACATCACCTTGCTGACAAAGTTGGACCATAGGGAAAGGTGAGCACCGAAGAATTGACGCTTTCAAATTGTGGTGCTGGAGAAGACTCTTAAGAGTCCCTTGGATTTCAGGGAGATCAAACCAGTCAATCGTACAGGAAATTAACCCTGAGTGTTCATTGGAAGCTGAGGCTCAAATCAGCCACCTAATGCAAAGAGTGGACTCAGGAAAAGACCCTGATGCTGGGTAAGATTGAAGGCAAAAAGTGAAGGAGATGGCAGAGGATGAAATCATTAGATAGCATCATTGATGCAATGAACATGAATTTAAGCAAATTCTGGGAGACAGTGGATGACAGGAAGTGTGGCATGTTATGGTCACAAAGAGTTGGACATGATTTAGTGACTGAACAACAACAAAAGGTCAAATACCAGTCTGTATAGTTTATGCAGTGACATAGTATTGTATCTCTGGACTTTTTGTATTAGAAAGGCACCCTGGTTTCAAACAGGGTGCCATTTTTCATCATAATTAACAGGCCAGCTGCTGGAAGAATTCTAGAAGAGAGAAAACAGATGGAGAGTGATCTTTATACTAAAACATTTGCTGCAGAAATCTATTAAGCATTCGCAAATTTCCAATAAATAAATAAAATTGGCAAAAGTGTAGACAGTCACTTTTAGTAAAGAGAGATGAGAAAAACTGAGGTTTATAGTAAGTGCAGAAGTATGATTCTAAGAACAGCCCATTATCAATAGTTATGGCTGCTTTGGTTGTGTTGGTACTTATTATATGAATGAGCTATATGAGAAGTTACACATTGACATGCATTCTCAATGAGAAGTTACCAGCATTGACACACTGGTAACAGATGTTTACATTAAGACCATTTTAATGCTATTATCATTTGCATCTCATCTGGATTAAAGATAACCAGACCAATGCTGTTCTGTGCTGAAATTTTCCTTTTAATTTCTCAAAGATTTTTTCCCTTATTGTATTCTCACAGTGCTTGAGACTTTCTTTCAAAGGTCTCAGAGATTGTTGCTAGAGGTGGTGATGAGTGTTAATGTTCTTATTTTTTGTCACATATATTTCCAAATATCTTTTTGCAGACACCCTGTCCATACATCTCATTCTGAAAATGTCCCTGGGAATGAATTTCCACCTGAAATTTTCTGCTAAGATTTAAGAAAAGTGTCAGAAGCAAAATTGCAATTGTCAGTCACAAATTTTGCTCAGGATGCTACAAACATAACTAAAGCATGGTTTCATGTAAAACATGATCAAAGTATTCTATGCAAGATACAGTTTGTGGTCTGATTTCCTTAAAAGCTAACATTATGTCCCACACACCACCAATCAGGAATAATTACAGTATGTTGATATATACACAGGCTGGTAGTGTCAGCCTCCCAAGCAACCCGACAGAAAACATACAAGATGAGCTAATTCTACTTTATTATAAAGCTACATTAACAGAAAGTCATGCGACTCTGAAATTACAGATCTCCCACCATCTCTTTTTACCACCTGATTAATTGAGGTGGATACTTTCTAAGATATTTTCTCCTCCCCCTTTTATCTGATTGTTCTCTAGGAATATCTCTTCCCCTCCTCTTCCAAGGTCATTCTCACATTCCATTAAAACTAGAGAGCTGAGAGTACTGTTTGCATGTTTCTAAATAACACATTCTCTGTTCAAGTACATCACAATCAAATAAAAATCTGTTATGTGTTTATGTAAATTAGAAACAGTAAGCTAGTAGTACATCAAGTGCTGCTGAACTAAAAATCTCAGCATTCCTCACCACTGAGGGAAGGCCGTTCGAAACTATTGGGAATTGTAATTCCTCAATGTCTGGTAACTCAATGGCTGCCTGCCCCAATTATTATTAGTGGAAAAGACTCACATAGGAATTGTCATAGTTCACATAGGCTTCACAATTACTTATTTGCATCCTTCTTGGTCTCATCACAGAATTTCAACCATCAAGTAAAAATTCCATGCTTCAGTAACTCAGTGACAGTGTCAAGAGACAACATTCCTTGATATCTGGAAGCCCCTAATCTAACATATACAAAATGTTTAAATCTGGAGACTTTCCAAGAAAAATATGGCAAAAACTAGGATGGAGGATGAGATTTACTTTGAACACTATTATTTATTTGTCCGTTTTAGAATTTAACTCAAAGATCTACAGTCAGATGTAAAATCACAAAGAATAAGCAATCCTTTTAGTGTCTTCACTTATTGTGTCATATTCAACATCAACAAGGTTCCAATAAATTACTTAAGTCTGATGTCATATCATTAATAACAGAAATGACATAGCTGTATACAGGATACTCAGCAAATACAGAGATTTTAGCACAAGCTGCTTGAGATACTGTTTGATTCATTTGCCTCTACAATTCCCTAGATTTCACCCTATGAAAGTCTCTTATTATACTGGACTATTTTAATCATCTTCTGAGAAACCCAGAGGATTTGAAGAAGTTTGACAGATGTTCCTGTCAATAAAAAGATGGTAATTACACACCACCTGCTCCAAACAGTTTTTTAGTTGTTGCTAAAGTCTATACATTAACAATTTGAAGAAAAGGATAAAGTGTTTTGAGGTAGATCATTTTAGAAGTTCTACACCTGATCAAGGAGCTCCTGATCTCTTGAGAGATACATCCTTTAATCATCACCTTATACAGTGGTGAGTTTCTCACCAGATTCTGAAAGAGAGAAAACACCATTGACTGGAAGAGAATATACATAAGAAAAAATATTGATTTACTTCTTTGCCAGGCAAAAAAATTTACTAAGCAACAGTGGTGAGCTAGTTTTGTTTCATTATGTTTAGCAAATAACTCCCCTGACCAACTGAAGGACTGCAGCATATCTTCAAATGAAATAGTGATGTCATCAGGATGGTGACAAGTTAAGTAGAGAAATAGGACTTCCATATCCACTTTCACCCAAATAGAATGATAATATGTACATTCTGAGATAAATATGTTGATTGTGTGATTTTGGTTGGTTTGGGAATTAAGAGTGGAAATTGAGAGTGTTTTTTTTTAATCTGAGGCTTCCCTTTTCTGTTTTATTTTAAAGGCACCTTCTCTAAAAATAATCATATTATTGAAAACCATTTTGCTGGCAAATTCCAAAGTGCAGTATCAGATTACTGAAAACCTTAGTAAAGATTTTATTGTTAAATTATAATAGTTTGGATTTCAAGTTGAAGATTTAATGCAATATAAATTAAAATCTTTTCAAGAAAGGAAGTAGTTAGCAGCTCTTTACTTACTTTTCTTTAATTAGAAAGTGACTCAGGTTAATAATTTTCACTTCAGATGAAGCAATAATAGTTCCCCATTCAAAAGACTTTGCAAGATGCATGAAGTTTTGAGACACCTTCAAGATTAGCAAGATTATTAGGGCATAAATTTCATACAGTATAGAATAATGCTTTTTGTACTAAGTGAAATTGATTTTATTCCATTTCATTATGTCATAATAAATGTAATAATTTCAAAATGCTGTATAACAATAGTTTGCCTGATGCTGTCGATCCATCTAGCTATTAGATATAGCAGCCACTGGTTATCTCCTACTGACTTAAAGAAGTGTTTCCTGAAGCTTTTATTTTCCTTTTCTTCTTTTCTTCCCTTTTTTTTCTGATTTGCTTAATCTCAAAAAGGTCTATTTTTTGTAAGGTGCAAGCATTGTGAATAATCTCAAGCAAAAGATTTATTCTTAATCTCCAGTGCCGCAGCGTAGCGGAGTGAGCTCCTGTTAATGCTTTAGCTCCTGCCAACCTAGCAGCTTGAAAGCATACAAAAACACAAGTAGATAAAGTGGTACCACCTACATTGGTAGGAAGATAATAGTGTTCTGTGCGCCTTGGTGTATAGTCATGCCAGCCATATGACCATGGACAATGCCAGTTCTTCGGCTATAAAACGAAGATGAGCACCACCTCCTAAAGTTGGACATGAGTGAAAGGGGAAACCTTCACATTTACCTTTTATGTACAAGGTTCTCACTAGACTGAGTCTATTTCTCTGGGAATGGTCAGATAGTTCTTTAGGGATTCTGGGAGAGGTCAGGCCTGTGCCACTTTCTGCAGCGCAAGGACTCTAAGCTCAGATCCCTTTTAACATTTCCCTTCATCCCACCACATTTCAGTACCCACATCTTATGTTCTATGAAAACATGGCAGAATCATCAGAGAGAAGGTTTATAGCTTAGTCATGAGATACAAGATTTGCACAGGGGTAGTTCCAGATTCCATGCTTAGCATTTCTTAGTAAAGCAAGAAAAAACCTCTCTAAAACTAGATAGTTTTATGTCAATTTATAAAGATAAAAGGTAAGATTTTTTTTTTCAGCCAAGCTCATCAAGACTACACTCTGAACCCAATGGGATCACAGCTTCTAGTAAGTGGAGTCACTTTACAATTAGCATGAATTGCTACATATTCACATACTCACACATAGAACTGCACGGTCCCATTTTTACAACCTGAGAAAGATGTATGAACGGAGCATTGGGGAATCAGAATGCCACATGATACCCACAGCTCCTTGAAAAGGCAGCTTACTAGCAAACTGCTTTTCTGAATAGGAAATGAGAACCAAAGTCCTCAATGAGCCATAAAGCAATGATTCCCTTATAAATGGAAGGGATGCTCTGTAAAAAAATTGGATTATTTTTTGCAAGTCTAGATGGGCCAGATTTGAATGAATTGGTTACCCTGTGCATTGGAAGTTCTCCATATCTTTTTGCTAATTTAATTTCAGCAATTTTATGGAACTACAAGGAAATACAAAAAGACGTCACAAAATATAAACAGCAAGGAAGAAGTGACATTTTGCTAAACAAAACAAAGCCTCAGCTAAACCTTTAGATGGAGGCCTCATGTCTTACTGTAATATATTATCTCTTCTGAAGTTGTATTGAAAACCTAAACCTCTCAGCATTCTTTTCATACTATAACTGTCAATGTTCACAGCACAAATCCATTTACAAACATTCACTGTTTTTATTGGTAAATAAATTTTGCTTTTTGCAAAAAATTACCAGCCTGAAACAACTCCAACAAACATGCTACTATTTTCTCAATCTCATCCACTCAGGAGGCATTTACTTACAAACAGATAAATGTGCCTCCACATTAAAAAAAATAAGAATATTAGGAACTCAAGGAAGTAAAAACAACAGGCACAGGGACAGTTTCCCCCCCAAGTATTCAGCTAAATACTTGACTCACGCAATATGAAATTAACCCAGAAATTCTGTTAATGTGTTTAAGTCCTTATCAACATATAGGGTTTTTAATTCTACACTTTATAATATTTCCTTTCTACTGGATGCATATTTTGGTTGTAAACTTTACTCTCACTTGATTATTGCTGTGTTTATTATTCTGTTTATGCAGAATACTTGCAAGTATACTGAGAGCTGCTGTACCAGAGCCAAATTCCTTGCATGTCTAACCATGCTTGGGCAATAAAGTATGTGAATCAGAAAAGCTGCTAAAGGTTATCAGTGGTAGTTATGATGTATGTAAGTTTTGAGGCCTGAAAGCTTCTAAGAAAAAACAGCCTTTCAGAAAAAAAAAATTGTGTTCCAATAACCAAGTACTCGTTCTTCTAAATGTCTGATTAATTACAATTGGAAAAATGTTCCATTCGCAGTTGTGGTGGTGATTTCTATGTCAGTTTATTAAAGCTCCAATCAGGTAGTGACAGATCTCATTTAATCAGAAATTCAAATGGGACAGGTCTAACATGAAGACAACATTTGTCAATATTTTAAAGATTTTAAATAAGCTACTGCTTGCCATTCTGATGTCTGCCTGAGAATATCAGTCTTTTTCCAGGGTCTTCAACACTTTAATTCTTTTGACTTTAACTTGATCTGAAATTTGTGAATAAAGTGTATGTTACTGCAAGTAGTTTTTTAAGGAAATTTTTTATATTCATGCGAGAACTACAGCAGGACTATAAGTGATTCATGTGTTTGGCTTCTCTTGTTTATTTGAGTTATATTGTAGCCTTGTTCCAAAGTCCTCAAGACAACACACAAAATATTCTCCCACCCCTTGGCCCAGCTTCCATTTTTTTTAAAATCATCATACAAACCTTATAAAACAAATTACACTTAAAGATAATAACCATACAAGTTGATTTAATGAGGATTGTGATGATGTAAAAACTGAACTAATCTTCATATGGTGCAACTAATCAAGCCACTTTTAGTTAAGAAGTTCAATTTTATTCTTCATGTAAGTTCTGTTTGCTGGTGCTTATATGATATAAGATCAGGCTTTCTTTAATCATGGTTGGTTAAATACATGGCTGAGTTTATACACTGGGTTAAGCCATGATTGCAAATCACAATGACTGGGATTCACAAAACATGCTAAATCAAAATCAGGCACTTACTTCATGTTTTAGCACAATGTCTGAATCTGGCCAGTGTTGTGTACTAAGTTGATTTGGGGTGGGGGTTCAGAATTTTTTTTTAATGTAATGTCAGTGAGTTATTCTTCCTTTCTTTTGAAAACCTTATATCCCAGTTCCTGTTTGGTAGGAATATCTTTCAAGACCAGTGAGAATAAGCCAACTACTAGAGCTTCTGTTGTGTGACTTCTGCTATTCCACCATATAAAATATTCCATCATATACAAAGCTACCTGTTTGGTAGATTGGCTTATGTACCTTTTACATTGAGAAGTTCTCCTTCACATTTGTCTTCATATTCTCTGAAAGCATGTATTTCTTTAATTTCAGATTTTCTATAATATTAGAACTTTTCTGGAGAATCCTGTAGCACAATGGCTTGGCATGGTTCTCTAGTTATTTCATTTTTGCCAATATAAGATACTGCCAATAAACAGAGAGGAAGATCTAATGTTGTTATTTATGCAACATAGATTAAAAAATTAAATTAGTTTTTTCTCAAAGGTATCAAAAGGTGATGAATTTTTAAAGTCAGAAAATCTCCTGAGTATTCTACTATGATTCAGATGTTATTTGTTGTTTGGGAATATAAGCTTTCTGTGAAATTTCCATAAAAATCCAATTTACCTACTTTATAATTTTCAAGGCTTAAACTATAGAGCATGGTTTATGTTTTCAAAAGATTTAGGATTGATTTAGATTAATTTTAAGCTTCTTTCTTTCCTTCTCTCATAATCTTTGACTTTGTGAGTACCTTGTTCCCATCAAAGGAAGCCAACTAGATGGGATAAGGGTGGGAGGAGAAAGGAAAAAAAATCTGTTCAGTCATCACCAAATTCTGTTAATAAGAAGAGATGAATATTTGTGAAAAATCTCATGTGGATGCAACCCATATCCTTTAATGAAATCTCCTTGATGAGAAAACCCCCAAATGGTGAGTCACTATGTGCTAGTAGAGGTGTGCAGTATACAGATGTGGCATGGTAACATCTTATCTGTTAGCAGCATGTTAAAGAAGATGTACCTTTCCTGGTGTTATATGTTAGCTTAGCAAACTCTGGAAATACTCCTTTGAGTGGAGGAGGTAACATGGTGGAAACAAAAGTATATGGCATGTTGACATTCTGTTGCTGCCTCCTTATCTGAATCACATATTTTCTTGAATCTATAAGACTACAGTACCAGTTCATCAAAATATACCTTATTTAAACAATACCAATAGATACAGTGAGGGTTTCCACTTCATTTTCAAATGCACCAGTGTTCCAGGCTCTGCACTGATTTCCTTTGCATTTTGAAATGCAATTCAAGGTACTGGCCCCTTGTATAAAGCTTTACATGCTTAGCACTAAAGTACTGTGTATCAAGGATCACCTTCTCCAACCACAGTTGCCCTGCCACCTTGGATCTCCTGGAAGGAACTCCCCCTGGTCCATGAGATATATTGTATGGATACCTTGAAGTGCTGCTTTCCTGTGGCAATGCTTATACTACGGAGTAGGAATAGCTCTGGCCGTTATGTTTCTGACCTTCACAAAACTACTGAAAGTGGAGTTTTTCTGGAACACCTGTGGTAAAGGATGCCTAGGTTCAGTGATCTATACTTGGGTTAATGATTTTAATTTTTTTTGTATTTGACATTTTTGTGTCAACTGTGACACAAGTTGTTGTTACTGCAAACTGTGGAGAGGCAGATGATGAAGTAAATAGAAATGCAATACATCAGTACTGCAACATCTCTATATGTTAGGATAAAAGGGAAAGAGCATACCCTAAAAGACACTCCAAGACTGTCACTTGGACAACTTATTTTCTTGCAGAATGAGATATGGGTTTGCCATAATTGGGCTGTAGCCCTGATAGAAAAGAGTTAAACTTTTTCTTGAAGTTTATTTTTTTCTGCCATTTGGTATTTGTCTGTATTTTCACAGATATGGCAATTGTAATCAATTACAGGTAGTCCTCATTGAGCAATCACAATTGTGCCTGGCAACTCGGTCATTAAACAAAGCAATCCCTAAGTGAAATCATGACTGTTCTTAGGATCTTACTTCAGCTTTCCTTTGCTTTACAGACCTGCAAAGGTCATAAATGTGAGGAGTAGTCACAAAATTACTTTTTCATCACTGTTGTAACTTCAATGAATCTGTACTGCAGAAGGTAATTGCTAAGCAAGGACTATCAATAACTGATATCCATCAAATTTGACAAACAAGTTCCCTTGTCTTCCATCAAGTATAGAAAAGCAATAAAGGTAGCAAATATGTTTGAACAGAATTTAATATTTGGAATGTAATATAGAACTGAGAAAGTCTTGCCCTCAATCAGGATAATCAACCAGAATGATAATTAAACAATTTACTTGTGAGTAAATATACATTAGACTATATTACACATATTTATTTTTTCTTAATTTCATACAAGTTTTCTAGATATCTCTACAAGACCATAATAATTGTATGGGACAAAAAATCATTATTAGACAAGCTGACAGCATAAAATCAATAATACAGTTTGTAAACCACCTCGGGGGTCTTGTACAGCTTGACAAGTGGGGTAGTACTTTGAAATATAACAACAGAAACAACAAACACTGTTAAATTATTAAGCATCCTGTGGGAAAACTCAGGAAACTCAAATTCTTGCCCTCATATTCCTTTTCATTTTCCTTTATTCCAAAGATATTAAACTTTGCTAGCTTAGTTAGTTCATTGTATGAACATGTATCATATTTTCTTCCTGTTTTTTTCCAAGCCCCTGTATCTACTAAAATAGATAAACCAACATTTGTTTTCATTCTGATTGTCTTCCCTAACCTGGTTATACCCAGTTATACTAAATTGTAGTTCCTAGAAATCCCAGCCAGCCTCAAATGCATAGCTGAACAAAAACCCCACACTGGAAGTCACACTGTACCTTATTACATTCATTCTTCAAAGTCAAAAATAAATCATGTT
Source organism: Acrochordus granulatus (assembly GCA_032468055.1). Lineage (NCBI taxonomy): Eukaryota > Metazoa > Chordata > Lepidosauria > Squamata > Acrochordidae > Acrochordus > Acrochordus granulatus. The sequence continues at coordinate 238,555 of JANHZU010007744.1, read as the reverse complement.
TCTTTAAAAAAATGTTTCTATCCTAGACATCCCAAGAATAAAATAATTATACAACTTTTATTACTGATGGAAATGGAATTCTATCTTGGCATTTAAATGCGGGACCAAAATGTTTAACATTACAGTATTAATGTCAGAGAAGAGAAGGCTGAGCCAGCAGGAGGTGTCAAGCATGGGATCATCCTCAAATCTCTATGTAGCCTCAAATGTAGTAAATCCAGTCCTTCCTGATGACTGTTGGACTTTATCTTCTAGCCACAGGTGTTCAACAGCAAGTTGGGCAGATTCTTGTAAATATGCAAGACAAATCTATTAGCTTGTCTTTTGCTGATGAACTTGGTCTTTTGCACCTAACAATTAAACATACAGTATATGTGTGTATATATATATATACACACACACACACATTATTTCCATTTTCATTATCAAAATGTGGGTGCTTTCAAGTTAATGATTTTTTATTGAAAACTAAGGTGGGGAGAAGATAAACTGTGGACAAATGAAAAAGGGCAGTATTGATTTCTTGAGTTGTAAATCACTTTGGGTCATAAAAAGGTGTAATTTTGGTTGTAACAAAAAGTGAGACATCTCACCTTAACAGAACATATGGAACAGAAAGACAATGGATTTTTATTGAACAGTTATAGGTAAATGACCATCATACAAGTATGTTTTAATTACATAATATATGCTTCACTGTGGGTTATTTCACATACTATTGGGAAATTAGAGCATTTTCTCTCTAAAATAAGATAAAAATAAGATTTAAGCAAAGGGTAAGACAATAAGAAGAGATAAGAGTTTTAGCTCCCATTCATTTTCAAATACAACTGCATTTATGAACTTTTTCACAGTCGCAAGTTGCAACTGTCTGTTGTGGTGTCAAGGTTCTACTCAAAACTTTCTGTATGAACCACAGACACACTTTTATAACTTTGGCTTACAAATATATGTTCTATTTAAAAAAATACACACATTTCTGCAGTATTTGTAAGCTAATACTATTCTTTCGCTTTTAATGGATATTATGCACATATTTTGAAACTCTAATCACTCACTTCTTTGCCTTAGAAACTTGGTGATGGGATTTCCGTATGCAGCTATGCAATTTACCAGAGAGGAGGTAACTTTCTGCTACCATTTCATGTCATTTCCATATGTCTTCATTCAGCAATGCATCTTAAGTCATTAGTAAATTAATCTGCACAGATTTAAAATTCATTTTAAAAAGGATCTTTTCTTAAACCAAAAATTGTATCATGACATGCATGTAAATATGGTGAATCTACTAAAAAGGTTAGAAAAGCAGAGCTGCATATGCTTGAGCAATGGTTGGAAAAGTTTGCTTTGGACTTTTTTTGAGCTGAGCACAACATTTCTCTACTATTTATTAAAATGGCTTCTAGGCAACCCTGAAAACAAAAGTGGTACATCAAGAGTCCAAATATATGTAATTTATCAATAATAAATAAACTGACAGTTTAAAAGCAGCCACACTTTTTTCCTCAACTTTAATGTTAAGTCTGAAAAAGGAGCTGTTTTAAAAAGTAGCAGGAAGATGGGGTGCTCATACTTTGTCTGAATACTTTTTCATGCATAACATGAATAGCTCTACTATAGGTGTATGTGTATAATGAAAGTAGCAGACCATTGAAATCACTCAGATGACTGAAAGATGCCTTGGATTATTCAATTCTCTGTTGATCTGTCTTTTGCCAATGGCCATGGGAAGAATGTAATTACTTTTGGACGGATGTTCTCTACCCTGAAATGGAAAGATTTAAAGAGGCCATGCTGAGAGTTGGAACTTTTAGCAGTTCTTGATATGCTTCATCTGATATGAATTTGTTCTCTGCAGGGGCAGTAGTAGAAGCAAGTGAGATAGTTTTACAATACCTCTATTCATGCTTTTCAGGTGTGACCAGTGGTTGCAATGGGTAATTGGGTTTACACTCCAGGAGTTCTTCTGATTC
>JANHZU010007744.1:205770-219577 GCA_032468055.1 Acrochordus granulatus | reverse complement strand
CAAATAACTCTTTGCCCTGCTGAAATACATAATTCCAAATACAAATTATGCTCTATCATTCCTCTAATGAAAGACAATCACTGACAGCAAAGATAAAAGTCAAATGCAATTCCAGTGTGTTGAACTTAAAACCTTTGACATTGATAAATGGATATGTAAATGAGCACAGTTCCTTTGCACAATGTTAGGTTTTTGGATTAGCATGATATTTATTCTGGATTCTAGCCCAGTTTTGTTGTAGTGAAATTTATTACAAATTTCAGAAAGTTATTTCCTTCAGCTAGCAAATATATTGGAAGGAATAATTTTAATAATTCTAGCTAAGTATTTCCTTTTAAATAGAAATGTTAAATAATATGGACAAAAAGGTCTCCTATTTATAATAATTGAAACCTATATATCATTCCCATGATTACTAAGATATATAATTCAATCAAATATGTCTCTGTTGTCTCTCTCTCTCTCTTTCCCACCAGCTCAGCAACACCTAGTAGAACTTGGTTATCCTGCAAGTAGGGTTAACATTTGGACTGAAGGCTACATTGGGACATTGTTGGGATTTTGGGGGGAAAAAGTCTGAAAGATACCAACAATATTTGTATATCATGGCAAGAAAACTCTATGAATATACATGTCCATTTTGTAACTAGAAACAGATCTTGATTTCAAGAAAGTCTCTCTATTTCTCTTTCTGTTCTCCTCAGTCTCTCAGAACTCAAACAGAACAGGACAGAGGGATAACTCAGAAATAATAATAATTAAAAAAATAAAATAAAAAATGGACTTGTTGTCCATATAAGACATATGTTGGCATAACAGAATGTCAACATTTATACTTGTCTAGAAGCACTGAATTGAGTGGGATGTATTTCTAAATTATCATTGTTGAGGGCAATCTGAAGCAAATTAGAATTGTAGCAGGAATGATTTTTATTTTTTTAATGGAAGAAGCAGCTTCAGATTCAAACAATAACTATATGGAGAAAGTACCTGGTACCTATTGTTAATTGTAGTACAACAAAGCAAGTATGGGGAATATGAAGCACGGGATTTGAAGTACAATTAATAGTTATAGTTAGGGAAGACTCAAGCAGAAAATTCTATTGAAAAGAATTTGCATTTCTTTGAAGCATCCTAAACTTTTCAAAATAAATTTGAGTACTCCCAGAATATTAGTAAGAGATTAAGAGGATTCTAGACAGAACAAATTGTGCTGAAAAATAACATGGGATCTTACACTTTGCTTTGCATATTATATCATTTCATTACTTGTGATTTAAAAATCATTGTTTATAACTGAGCATATTGGACAAACTCTGTCAATATGGTTATAACCTAAACCATGGTGAAACAAACCACAGCTCAGTATATGAATCAATTCATATATTTTCAATAAACTGTTCATTTTTCAAATGGTCTATATAAAAGAAATAACAGACTGAAAAAAATGGAAAAGAGAAGAAAAACATCTCTATGTGGGCTTTACTTTTCACTTCCAGGCATAATGTTTTGGAAAGGAATGCTTTCATTGTATTTTAAGAGAGCAGCAGTGATTTCTAGGAATGGCTTAATTTCAGAACCAGCATTATCATGGAAGATGTCTTTATTGAATGCTGGCTATTTAATGGGTTGTAGCTGCTGTTAATCCCAATTCTCCAAGCAGGCATGGAATGCTAAAAACTTTTAATGACAGAATTTCATCTAGGTATCTCCTTATACCTAGGATATGATATCTCAGCAGTAAGTGAGTTATTTTCTGAATGACTGAGTTAGGAACCAAATTAAAATTTGTGATTGGTGGATATTCCTAATTCCAAAGTATGTTTTATTAATAAATTATTTTATAAAATGTCATGTTTGTCTGTATTAAGGATTATACTGGTGGAATAAGAACAGCAAATGTAATTATTTTTCTGCCCTATAGTCTGCAGAATGCCAGTTGGCAGCTCTGTTTAGGGTAACCTAGCCCTTCTTAGAGATGAAAGGTTGGAGGAACATCTTAAGGACCACTGTGAGGATTAATCTAGGTATCCAATGGTAAAATTGTTTGAATTTGCTGAGTTGGATTTTGGCTGTGCAGGTCCTGTTGAAGTGATTGAAGCATGACTGGATTGTAAGCTTCAAGGAAAGAGTTTGGGCTTCAAGGAAGTGTACAAGATTCCTGGAGCTGTGAAAACAGCCACTTATGTATTAGATCTCTGCCTTTCTTAGCTGTATCCAGATGGTAATATATAATATACTGTAAAAGCAAAATAATTGTTTTTAGTATTTACTGGAATTGATTCCAGTAAATACTAACCCTACAGAAAAAATAAAAATGAAATCAGGAATCTTCTCAGTACAAATCAGGAAATAAGAGTAGCAGAGGATGAAAGCCGTGGTCCTGTATTTCCATGTTTCTATGAATGTCCAAAAATACACAAACTTGACATCCTTTTCCAAACTATTATAATGATACCAGAGACTTCTAAATATAACCTATCCAAAAATTGGTTTGGAAACCTGGACACTTAATAGATTGTTGTGAGCATTTAACCAGCTCATCACTACAATTACTTGAGAAATTACTTGAGAAAAAAAGACCTAACCGTAGAAGAGAATAAAATTATATATCCTTTGATATCACAACTCTCTTCACACGAATCAAGCCAAAACTAGCCAAAGAAATAATTATAGTGTTGCTACACCACACACCAAATATGCAAAAATCAAAGTAGCAAAACAGATGGAACTGATAGATCAGCACCCAACCATATACTTTCAGACTGCCAGCCAATCTATGAACACATCACAGGTAGCTGATGGGTCCTCATCTCAGGATTTATAGCAGAAACAGTAATGCAACAATTAGTCTTCCCAATAATTCAGACCAAAATAAAAAATCACAATATAAATGAAACCTTGTCATAATAAAAGAAGAGAACAGTTAGAAAACACATGTGGTTCAGTCAGCATGTGTTCTAATAATGAAATGCCCACATGTTTTGCTTTGCCCCACTTCTGAGACATCCTTTGTCATTTTCAGAATCTGGCAGAGATTTTTGAGTGATTTGTGCATGAGCTGTTTAATTTGCTATGAATGCCAGAAAAGGTTATTGGTACTGTCTGTTGAAGTTTTGAGGCAATGAAAACCATTTATTGAGAAAAATGACCTTATCTTTTCTCCTCAACTTGTAGAATGGATCACTTGTGAGGTGAGTCCTCAGAATGCTGTCTTACACTGGTTTACTATCTCAAAGATGAGTAGGTGAAAAAATACCATATTAAAAAAATCATTCTGATGCCCTTCAGTTTGAAACATTCCAGGAATCAACTTACTGTATTTCAACTGAAATCATTGCTATAATTCAGAAGCCCTAGACAGCAGGTATGATTAAGAGCTTCTATACCATATGATAAAAGATTTCCTTGAATGGTAACCACAGTTTTATTTATTTATGTATTTATTTATACTTTTATGGCTACCTATCTCATCCTAGGCAACTCAGAATAATATGAAATAAACCAGAATCAATAAAACTAACCAACCCGTCAATACACCTCATATCCCAAACACAGCATCATAACATCATATAACCTCCCCATGGACTTACATGTATGGGCTCAGTTCTAGCTTATCCTAAAATATTTGGATATTAGGACCCCAAAGCTATTGTCCAACTTTTGAAGGCTTCCCATCTTAAGGAAATGAGCTGTTCTTTAAAGGATAGAGCCTTATTCCACAGAAAACTCTTTTCAAGAGACAGGTAGACACTTGTCTACAATGCAAGGATAGGCAAATTGTGGTATTTCAATTTTTATTTTATGTTTGATATTTTTTTATCCTGACTTTTCCCATGTTTTCTGTTTTGCCGAGAATAGAAGCGGCTCAAATGAGCATATCAGTGTCACTTATAAAAAATACCTATTGTTATTTAGCTGAACATTTTTCAAAGGAATTATCAAGCAAAACCACTAAAGTCGATGTGTAGGGTTTTTACTTTTGTTTCTTTTTAAGGATTACATGAAATGTTAATGCTGTCACAGAATGCTTAGAGAAACAGGTAATCTACTGGAAGATTTCAAAGCTTTTAATGCTATTGCATTTAATAACATTATCTACATTGGACCACAGCGAATTACCTTTATGCACACACACAGACAGTAAATACTTACCATATTCACTGTCATAGAAAATAATAAATTTCTGCCAGACATATTCTGTGACCACCCTCAAGATGACATCATTGATGTAAACAGGTGGGCGGACAAAAAGCGTGTAATCATCATTCCTGTTACTCCTTGTAGTGCCACAACCACTCCTTGGAGTTCCAGCTGTTGATCTCTGGATGAAAAGATGAGGAATGTGCATAGCATCTGCCAGAGACTGAAGTGATCCTGCCGATGTACAACCAATGGAGCTGACAAGAGCTAGGATCCCATGGTTCATGAGTTCACAGGCTGCAAAAAAAGAAGAGGCAAATAAGAGTCAAGATGACAAGATAAATATAAGATATATACTTTTTTTCTTCAAAAAACAAATAACCTGCTAACACAAAATAGTGAAAGCTGGCATGAAACAGATTCAGTCAAGTGAGAAAAGGCTGTAGAGTTTCCATAAATTTGAAGTATCTTGTCTTCTTTGAAAACAGGCTTTGTTTTCAAATCAGTATGGTGCCATAAAAGCCAGGAGGCTTATCCATTCATTTCAAACTGCCAAACATATTATTGTTAATAAGACCTATATGGTGCCTATCCTATACAGCTGGGGAACAGGGGAGAGCCAGAGAAGGAGCTGCATCCATAAATATCTCCTTTGGAGGACTCTGATGGACATTAGTAATAGAATCCAATATTAAATTAAACCAAATTATAAGGAGATAAATGCACCTCAAAGTCAACTTGTCAGCTCTGGAATTAAGATATTTTGCATTATACGTGGAAAGAGTATGAAAGAATAATGGTTCAGAGTGGAACATAATATATGCATCTTCATCCAGAAAGAACCAAAAACTTAAATTACTCTGGTGCAATAAATAACATCTTAAAACAACAACAACCAAGAGGCAGCATATTTCATCTAGATCCTGCTTTTTTCCATAGGGGACAATTCAGAAACTTCAGGTATAATTCCATTTTAAAAAGTATTGGTATGATAGCCAGTGAAATTGGCCCATGAGGAATGATTTTGACATCCTGTGGATTTGTACTGTGTTAAGTGGTACTGCAGCTTTATATGTCAGTTTTGTGCTTCTTTCACTGGAGGGGGAAGGGGAGAACAAGGGAAAAGTTCTTTCAATCAGAAACAGCTTGAGCTCAGTAAATGTATTATTTCTAATCACTGTCATGAGATCTTTCTTCATTTATGACAATGGATTCCAGTATACTGGTGAAAATGATAAGCTACACAGCCCATGATCTCCCAAGGGCTAATATCTGGCATCTCCAGTTATCAGATTCTATATAAAGAAGGACTTCTACTCAAGACCCCTGCTAACTGCTTCCAATGAAAGCATATACATGGACATTATTCACTTATATCAACCTTCCTATTCTTTGCCTTCCAGAAGTTTTAGCCAACAAATCTCATCATCCCCAGCTGCCACATCATGCATCTTTAATATATCTGAAGAGCAACAAGTTGGAGAATGCTGCGTATTAGGAGTATGTGAAGCTTTACTTGGATTGTTTCAAAGAAGCATTGATCAAATCACCTCATTAAAGCAGACTTGTGAATCAAAGCGAAGACTCTCTTCAAAGCAGTTAAAGTGGAATCCAGGGGGTCCTGAAGCATTTTGAAGATTCAATAACTTTTCTGGTGCTTTTAGGATTCCTACTGGCAAAGTTGCAACTTAAATTCCATATATGAAGATTGGTGAGATGTTGAATGGTATGATACCCTTCTTGATACTGGTGTTTAGCAGTTGTCCATTAAGATTTATCACTTCATTAAATTCTTTGCCCAACAGACCTCTTTCTGAGATGGTAAGATTAAGGCTACTTTGGCTCCATTCATTTCTTCAGCCACCAACTTCTTTAATACATCTAGTCATATGCTCTTATTTTATCTTTCCATTGTATTAATGCAATGTTAGATTTCTTTGCTGGCTTTTCCAGCCCAACTGGGAGCTCAGTATTCTAAATTTGTTTATGTTGCATGATTGTAACATGTTTAAGTCTCTTGGGAAAGACTTAAATGGACATTAGGCTAACCCTTTGTTGACTCAAGTTTGCATTTTTCTAATAATAAAATTGATGGCATGATCTCTGTCTCTCTGCCCATCTTTTTCTCCTAGGCTTGCATTCTATCCCAATGTGTTATTCCTGCTTTTGCTTCTTTTCCTAATTTTCTCATGCAGAATATGGCCACTAAGCAATACTCTCACGAACAAATCTTGCCAATAATGAGAGATTTCTTCCAGGAGATATCAAACTTACCAACCAGCTATGCCAACAATTTTCCTGGGATATCAGAAACCCAGTGGTCAGAACAAGCATAACTAACCACCCCATAAGGGCAAGTCAATGGTTATACTTTTAATTCTAACCAGATTTCCCATATGCCCTTCTCAGCCTATCAACCCATTAAAATGAAAAGTGAAAGGATCCTTCCAAGGAAGAATAAAGCTTGTCCAACCAAGTATGTCAGTCACTGCCAACCAACCACACTATTTTTTAAAACTTATGTTTTTAGCTAAAGTAGGACAATTTATGTAATGATTCAGCCAATGTTTTATGAGTTGGGTTTTTGTTGAACAATTTGGAAGCTATTGTACTTCTTCTTAATACTGTTGTATTCAACTTTGCTATTTTTGATTGTGGTAAGAATCTTTAAAGCAGGTATGTCCATCCTGGACAATTTTAAGAAGTGTGGACTTCAACTCCAGAATTCCTCAGCCAGCATATTGGAAGTTGAAGTCCCCACATCTTAAAGTTGTGAAGGTTGGACATGCCAGCTTTAAAGCATCCAAAAAAAAAACCCAACCCCAACCCTTGGCAGCATTAATATTTTTTACAACTCTGACTTCTCTAATATTTTCACTGAACTCTGCAGTGCACAGATTCACAAATTTGGACATTTCCCCATTAAAGCTTATAGATAAATTTTCTTTTGAAACAATTCTTGAATTGGCTCAAATTGAATCTGATTGCCATTGTATCTAAAATCATGCTTTTTTGACTCTCAGATCTTCAATTCAAATCAAATCAGGACTGATTTGCACAGGCTTGATATTTGTACAAGGAGTATGTTTGGGGATTATGGAGATGCAGTGGCCAGCCAACAAACTGGTCTTGTTGGCTGGAAGGTTAGCAGCTTGAGTTCAAGACCCAAGCACTACTGCATAAGAGGGTGAGCTCCTGTTATTTGCTCCAGGTCCTGCCAACCTATGGTTCAAAAGCATGCAAAACTGAAAATAGATAAATAGGTACCACCTTTTGTGGGGAAGGTAACAGCGTTCAGTGCACCTTGGCATATGGTCATGACCACATGACCAAAGAAGCATCTTTGGATAAATGCTGACTCCCTCACTGTGAGTTGGAGATGAACACCACCCTCTAGAGTCAACCATGACTGTCAGGGGAAACCTTTAAACCTATGTTGTACAATGAAGTTAATATGTGTTCAGCCACATGTAAGTTGACTCTACTTTGACAAGGCATTTTGTATAATGGAGGAAACAATATTTGCCTCCTCAAAATATAGTGAAAATATAGTTCAATCTATTGAGGTACTTTGCTTAGCTTACGGGAGATCCTCTGATATGTTTAATAAGCATCCATGCAGAATATTTGCATAGGAGCTTCAGAATGGCTACAGGATGTGCCAAGAGCAGCATCCATAAGAAATACAACAGCTTCACTTTTAGAAACAGAAAGTCATTCTGTTTTATATACAATCCTGGAGGGAATTATTTATTTAAAGCAAAGCATTCTTTTAAAGCTTTGCACAGTCTTCCAGTCCAAAGTTATGCACACTGTAAACCACAGTAGAAATGAATCCACAGGACTTTAAAATATACCAAAATATCAATATAAGGAACACAGTGCTCTTCATGCAAAAAGTTAACACCTTGCAACTAATAGTCCAATTAATGAAGGCTGAGCAGCAGTACAAATACTTCAAGTGCTGTATTAATGATATCCACATCAATACCCAAAGTGTTTATGATTAATGTTAATGCAGTTGATAAATTTCAAAGGAATTAATTATGATTAAGCCCATAATTTTGACATATTACTCCTGTGAGAAATCTGTAAATGGTAAAGTGTTATGTTAGCTTTCTAATGAAGTTGAAAGCTGAAGAGAAAGACATGTACCTTTTTCAAAGTATCTGCACAGTATTGAAGATTTTTCATACCAAATTTATTCTTAGCCATCAATACGGGTAACTGACCTGTTCTTTAAGATTCAGTACAGGCAACTACACATCTAATGAACTGCTACATTAAACTACTGCTTCTGTGTGTATATGTGCTATCAACTTTGACCAGATGCATATATTTGCTAGTGTTGGGCATTCACTCCTTTCTCAAAAAATGTAGAGTGCTTTAAAATCCATAAATCCAACAAGGGTTAAAGAACATTAAATAAGAGAGTCTTCGGATTTCAGCGGCATATAAATTTAATAAATAAATAAAGACTAAATCTGAGTCAGGACTTAGACATGTAATATTTCAAAGCCAAGAAAAATTAATTATTTATTAAGTTTATTATATACTCTGAATATTGGTTGCTCCTTTACTACTGAGTCATGGAACTAAATTTTATTGAGTCAGTTGGAGAATCAAATTTGAACTTTCTATAAAGAGATACTTGGGAGATGAAGCATCTAGTGACTCATGTTGCATTAATATCTCCTCACGATAACCTCCTATAGTTCTTACTTCATTGTCATGTTGCAGTAGTGTTGCCATGTTCACACTAAAGTCAAAACTTTGATCCTACTTTGTCAGGATCAAAAACAAGGACATTTTCCCCCAGTGTGCTGAGCTTAGCATAAATTTTATTTCTTTAAGATTAATACAATAACTAAGTTAAGTTATCTGAACACAATCAAATCACCTAAAACCTTTTGCTACAGGTTCAGTTGTAAGAGCTTTGATTTATAGTGTTTTTATAAATATAAAACACTATTTCATTTGTCTAAACATAAGGAGTTCAGAATCACCATTTTGTGCCTAAAAAAGTCAGTCCAATACAGTCCATCAGTGGTTTAACACAGATCATCAATAATTCTCTGAGAAAGGGAGAAACTGATTTACATTTACTCAACCTTTTCCAGAGATAATCTTGAATTTAAGATTAGAATCAGAATGTGAAATTGCAAGTAGGCTGCCAAAAAGCCTCCACATCTTGGATCTTGTGCACCATGAAAAGGTTGCTTTAATAATAGTGCATCAGTCCTTGAATTTCTTTGCAATGAGAGAGAAAAGAAGGTTAGAAACAGAATTTTGAAATTCCTGCAGTGGAAAGAAGTTGCTTACATAATCTGAATAAGAAGCGGGGTTAACTCCTTAATGGGACAGGTAGCTTGGTTGTTGTTGTTCTTGTTTTATACCTCCCCTTTAAAAGAAACACTCCCATTGTCCCTCCTATGTCTGAAATATGAATTCTCTTTGAAGAACTATGTGAAGAAAGTCTACTTTTTTGCCTGTTCAAAGAGAAGAAAAATATTCTAATCTGGAAGGAAAAACAAGAGATGTGTGATACAATTATTTGTGTAGAGATAAGCTGCTGTCATCAGAACTTTGCAACAACAAAATGAACTCAAAATGAACAACCAAGGAAACAAGTTTCTCTGAAGATGTCTGTGAAGACTCTCACTCGTCCAGGGTAATTGCATCGCAACAAGGTTTAAAAAAACAGATGCCTGTTTTTTAAACCTTGTTGCGAAGTTTCTCTGAACTATGAATATTTAGATTTATTGAGGAAAGTTTAAGATGACAGCAAACAATTCTGGCCAGAACCAATTTTAGGCCTGGAAGCTGGCTGGAAGCTGGGACAGTTGCTGTATTTCAGCCCTAAACTAGGAGACTGAAAAGCACAACTAACTGCAACCCATACTAAACCAGCATGGATGACTACACTCCATAACTTTCGATGAAATGCAAGTAGATTGATATGAACAGATGCTTTAGGAAAGAAAGGAGTTATAGATGCAATCTTCATTTCTTCTAGAATGTGAGCTGGATTGCACTTGGGCAAAATTTACAAAATGGTTACTACCCTACCCATCTATGTGTGAAATTTCTCTCAGTGTTTCTGACCACTAATGAGCGGAGTTATGTTTCTTCCATCATATTTATTTCATAATCCCAGTCTCCATGGCTGCCATCTTCTTCCAAGGGGCTTACCAGGAGAAGCCATAAGAATTACCAAAGACACCTGAAACAAAAATACGTTATCCTGTAGATCCCCACAAGTTCTTTGTCTCCAGGACTTTAAAATAAGAGCTTTTTGTTTTAAAAACTGGTATAATTGATTTCTCCTTTTGTCCTTTTTCCTGCCTGAATACAGAAAATGAATAAAATAAGAGTACTAAAGCTCCTTTTTGTCACTCCAAAACAGATTTTCTTCTTCTCACAATGTGTGTAAACTGGATCACACCTTGCTCTAAACTGACAAACACTTCCATAGCACTGCCTCTTTCTTCCTACTTCCTGGCCTTTCTACAAGGTAGTTGTTGTTCTGTGCACTTGAACTGACCACAGCATCAGTTGGAACAGGAGGTTTTTCAAATGACAAAAGAAGTACATTTGTCCCATCAAGGAGAGGAAGTGTCATGGAAGAAATTGGCTGTGCTCTTCTTGAACACCTCTTGTGGTATTAGGTTGGAAAAAGACATGCTACAATACACAATTGGAGAACTCAAGTAGATATTTTAAAACTTGATTCAACATTATACTAAACTGGCCTTAATTTACAATAGCTTGATTTCTAATCCACAACTGGCTGAGTTTACAAACTGTGTTAAGCCAAGATCAACTAAGATCTTGACATTAATGTTACTACTTAATGCAGTGTGTCAACCTATTGATTTTCTTTGACTACTAGATATATTTAAAGACTGTGTTTCAGATATGAAACTCCAATACCAGCCAGATCTCAGAAAAATCTGAATAATGAGAATCTTACCTAGACCAAGAATTTAAAATATTTACTGGTGTTTTTGTCATCACACAGATGCAGGAGGACTCTTTAATAGAAAGATTTTGCTATTGGTATTTGGAAGACTGTTTTAAGGCAAGAAGAACCTTTAATATTTCTCCTTTTCTCTTCACATGCAAAGCGACTTCCTTCTTTGAAGAATTATTCCTCTACTCAAAATGACTGGCAATGTTGAAATTGATTATCCTACAAGAAAATAGTGGCTTTTAACTTGGAAGGGTAACTTAGAAAATATGGCTTGCTCTTCTCATTTGAAATGCTGTCCTGATGGCCTTTTCTAATTATGTTGCAAGCTATATTTTAAGACACATTCCCACTGAAGTTTTGTACCACCTTTGAATTAGCTCCAGGATGGATGATTATCACAGTTTAATCTGTCTGGAGGAACTGAATCAATTTATTTATATCAGGCTCTGCTCCAATTTATTGGGATATTATTTTGAACTGTTGCAGTTCTGAAGATTCTGTGGGCAGTCTGTTTTCCCACTGGTAGACATTCTTGTCCTGCCATATTTCTCAGCTTCTAGGCCCTGACCAGCTATTATTTTTGCCCCAGGAGTTTCAACATCTTGATCTGGAGGTTACCTCTTTTTTCATGTATACATTATTCAGAATTAGATTGTACCCAATAGAGTCATCTTAGCAATATGAAACCTTGGTGAAAGCTATTAGAAAAGTTTAGTTGCAAAATTGCTGAGATGTTATTATTTCACCTTCTCACGCATCATCGGGGCTTTGTAATGCAATAGTGGCTAGGAAATCTTCAAGGGATTTCCATACTGTTACTTACAAATTTTAAAATCAACTTTCATTCACATAGTTTCTCCTCAGCCAGGCATTTCATCTCTCTCTCTCATCTGTCTGTCTGTTTGTCCATCCCTCCTCCCTCCCTCTCCAGATAACTGCAGATGTTGCTAGACAAATGTAGAGGAACAAACATATTTTGTGGGGAAGAGGATATTAGAAATGTATTTTATTTTTATTTTAGGTATAGTGGGGTTGATGGGATTTTTGTCACTCTGTGACTAGTGGTAGCTCATCCTAATTGGACGGCATCCTTTGCATTCTTCATTCAGGCAAGAGGGTGAACATTAATTAGCTCATCAACCTGTTCTTTAGGGTTTGAGTTTGTCAGCTATTTGGAAATGATAAAAGTGACTGTGACTGGGTTAGTAACACTGGTAGTGAAGGACTGTTTGAATTTAGCTGATTTTTTTTTCTGATCACAGTTACCATTTCCTCTTTTCTCAAATGAAAAAGTGCTTCTTCCATTCATTGTCTCCATACAGATAAAAAAAATAAATTACTTGAATTAAACAATCTGTCTGTATACTCCTGTCTCTTTTACCGAAAAATGGAGAGCAAATTAGTGGTTTTCATTTTGCAATAAAATGCTATGTATATTTACTTAGAAATAAGGGTTATCTCCATACTTTGTAAGCTTAGAAAGCCTTGAAAATACTGTATTAAAGTAATACACTACACAAGACTAGGCATGTCTATTCAAAACCATGTTCTGCAGACATCTTTTTGAGTAGGTATATTAGAACTTCAGGCATCTTCTCACATAATCATTTCTTCTTCCAATGAATTCTAGTGCAATCCTCTGCCCTACAATGCTCCCAAATTATATTTAGATTTCTAAATCCAATTTATATTTTTATTTTCAAATGCCTGAATGGTTCATATAAAGATCTCAAGCTCCTGTTACAAAAAAGAATGCCTCCTATTAAACTCAAAAACACAAATTAAACTTAAAACTTTTGCAGATTTATTTTGAAATTCAATCTATCAGGACATTTTTTCAGCCACAGTTTTATTCTATCATGTTTCTGCCTCAGAGATTTTGAATACTTTGAAATATTCAAAAGTACAAATTTCAAAAGTACGAAATATTTTTGTTTGGATGTTTTTAATTTTAGGAAAAAATAAATACAATGTGGCAGAAACTGAAGGTAACTCTGTTCCATTTTGTATATTTATAAGATGCAAATTAGATCAATCCATATTAAATATGAACCAAATGCAAATGTATCCATATGCACCAAATGGAACTGCCAGTAACAAAGCACAACACATAATATAGCATCAGATCTATGTTTTGACTGACACCTTGAATGCCAGTTTCTTCATAAATTCACTGTCAGAGCAACCTGGTCAATTCTTGGTAGCTCAGTTTGGGACCAGATGTTCACAATTCCTTTACTGTATATGAGAAGAGATATCCTCAAGCTAACCAGGCATGCCCAGTTACATATACATTTTTACACTCAGTGCTTTATGTTCTAACAGCTGCAAATGTGAACAATAAGCAGTAACAATAAGCTCTTTCCTTCACTGACAGAACCCTGATCACAGTCACTCACAATTTATTTGTCATTTGGACTGTTATAACGTACTCTATAATTGAACCACAACCTTCACATGAGACTTCATCTGTTCTTCCAAAGGACTTTAAATTATATGGTTTCCCCAACAGGCTGGGATGATGTGCAACCACGCTTGTCTGATAATGGTGGATGAAAATTTCTTCTTGTATATTTTGTCAATGTGTTGGTATTTCTGTATTTGGTTGAGTATTCTTATTAGCTTTGCATTTTGCATACTGCCTTGAACCTTTTTTGAACTAAAAGCCTACTAAACAATGATGATAATGAA
>JANHZU010007744.1:53095-64363 GCA_032468055.1 Acrochordus granulatus | reverse complement strand
AAGTACTTTGGCCATATAATGCGCAGGGAGGACTCATTAGAAAAGACTGTGATGCTGGGAAGGATTGAAAGGAAGAGAAGAAGGGGACGACAGAGGATGAGATGGATAGATAGCATAGTCAGTGTGATGGGCATGGGCTTGGGAGGGCTCCAGGAGGCAATGCAGGACAGGGAGGCCTGGCATAATGCAGTCCATGGGGTCGCGAAGAGTCAAACATGACTGCGTGACTGAACAACAAAAATGTATATGTATATGTAAATATTTATATTTACACACACATTCAGCTCCACTTCTACCCACTTCTATGACTGTATCCTTTGTTGAAAATAGCCTAAATCCTTGTAACATCTGCCTCGATCTGTTGGAAATCCCTTCTTTCTTTATTTCATCTTTCCTTCCTTTAATCTTTGACTTCCAATTGCCTTTCAGCTCAATAATCTCCATGATTCACTATAAAAGCACTTGGAAACCAGTATGACCTATGTCACCGATATCCTTATCACAGTGTATATTGAAATTTCCAATTCTATTTAAAGAAGGGTTTTGGTAATAAAAATTTTAAAAAATCAGAGAAACAAGTTAAAAATAAAAAGTGTTAATTTTATAAAACATTGGTCCTGAATGACAATACAATGTATGCACATGCAGATGTACATATAACTTTATTCTCATTGTCCTTTCTGAATTAGTTTAATTCTGCATTTATGATGATGGTGTCAACTAGGGCAACAATATGTATTGTATATACCTTGTTTGTGTGTGTGTAATATGTACTTTAGATATTTACAATTATCCCAAATATTTCTATTTTGTTTTATATCTTTCCCAACAAATGTAAAACACTATTAGCTTATATGAAGATGACATACTACTGTACATTGCTCCATTGGGCAGGTTGAAACTCTTCAATTCAGGAGCTGAAGTTTAGCTTTGTGTAGGCACACAACATTTGACAGAGGCCATTCCCTTCCTTCCCATCACTTCTGCTTGCTAAGAGAAAGTCATAGCAGCATAAATGTAAATTTATCCCTGGATTGAATATCGATAGAGTTATTGTCCCTTCCCTACATCACCATTCTGGACACCACGCTATATCATTTTTTTAAAGGAAATGTATGGATTTCCACAGATAAAGGGTCATCATGGAGTATTATAGTTTGGACTATAATATTTATTTTTGTAGCAAACAAGGTTATATTAGAACAATAAAAAAGCAATATACAGGCTCTATGCATTCAGAGGTGGGGGGAGATAGGTGAGGCCACCTGAGTTTCAACAAACTTGTTTTATATCCTCACACATTAATTAAGTGTCAAATTACTACACTACTTCCAGCCTACTCTCTTGATAATCCACATGCCTTTGGACCAGTTCTAGGCTACAGTAACGTTTAACCTGGGATTAAAATTTTTATCTATTTACAACACTGTTATCTATATCTCTTACGATGCACTCTTTGGCTACAAAAGTCCACAAATTATTTATTTAAAAATGTACCAGCTATTCCTAAGGGATGTTAGAGAAATACAAGGATTCTAAAATAAAGTTTTTTATGCAATAATGAAACATTTATAAAATAAGATCTATTAATACTATTTATCCAAAAAATAAGCAGTGGCACTTTTAGCAATTATACAGAGAGCCAGTATGTTATAGGGTTAAAATGGTGGAATGGGGAAACTTAGGTTCTACTCCTCCTCTAGGTACAGAAGCCAGCTGGATGACCTTGGGCCAGTCCCTCTCAGGTGAAATCAGCATGAATCTCTGCCACAAGTTGACTGAATAACTAAATTGCTCATTGCAACATGCACTGATAGCTTTGCAGTAAGAACTGCAAGGAATTCAGCACAAAACAGACAAGAGTCTGCAACTAAGTGGGATAAATGGCAATTGTATAAGATGATTTTTGGTTGCTGAACATTTAGGAATAAATATTTCCTTTCATACACTTTAGTAGTTGTAAATTGAAAGACTAAATCTAGGATTGAACATGAAAACATGGCTTCTATAACATGTCTATTTGTGTGGGTGTATGTAGGTGAATGTATATATGTGTGTAACCTCTGTAATAATTATTTGTCTTGCATTACCAGACTGTCATTAATTTAAACAATTTTCAATTTACTATGTCCCTCTTATCTTTTGAATATCTCTTGAAAACCAAGTATTTTCCATCTATAGGTATAGCAGCAGAAATTAAGTGAGTGTTCAACTTTCTTAATTAAAAGATTGGTACATGAGTATTCTATGCTTCTGATGTACATCAGTGCATTACATTAAATAAAATTTAAGTGGCTACTGAGATTTCTTTAGCTTTTTGAGAAACAGACTACAAAACAGTATAGCTTCCCTTAACAGTATAGCTTCCCTTAAGATTTGTTTATTTTAAAAGTTTCCCAAAGGTCAATGCCAAACTGAAGTTGATTTCATCAGGAAGGGATTACATTTGCATAATCCATTTTTCATCATGCTAAAGAATTTGGCTACTAAACAAAATAGGACACAACCTGAAACTGGGTTTATGTGGTTAGAAGTGGCATAATTTCTTCAAAATTTATTTTGAAGTAATAGTCTACTATCTCATGTCCACCACTTCAGCATGATGAACTTCAAACTTTTTTATGATGAGATTACTATTTTAGATGTACATGAGACAGAGGCATGCAGTACTGAGATATTAATAACTTTAATGTGTGAACTGACCTGAATCAATACATTATCAAAAAGGAACGAGAAGAGAATTTGGAGGAAAACCATAAATAATTTTGAAATGAAAAAAGAAGAATATCTTTTTAATTAAAAAGACAATGAAGATTAGACCTTCAAGTTTCCACTGACTGTAGACCCTCCAATAACATAGAAGCTGTCTAAAGTTCAAGAGTTGTTTCTAACAGAAATTTCCAAAGCAGAAATTGTCTTGGGCAGCCTATAAAGAAAAATAGCTTTCCTCTAATTCTGTTTTTGCAGCTTTTGCTTATATCATTCAAAGATAACATCTAGATGCAGGAACAAGATAATGCCAAGTAAAATAGGAATTCTAAACTAGTGGTTTCAATGGTATAGCTCAGAATTGTCACTCATCTTCTCATACAGCAGACTGAATATTTTCTAAATGGTGTATTACATTTGTAACATATATTTAACAATCCATCTCTCACCTGTTCCTTTGGCAAATAGGCTACCTGTAATTTGTCTTGGCACGGTGTCTCATGTCATTCTCTTCTAGAAACCTTCCTTGTGGGCATGATTTCCAGTCAGCTTCTTCAGCCTGTCCTCTTGTCCCTCCTACCTACTGGATGTTTCCTCCCAGATGGCTACTTTTTTCTTCCATTCTAACCCTAAAAGATGTAAAAAACTTTTACATCTCGCTTTAGTTTAATGATCTCTCTCTTTGAAAGCCGTGAATTAGGATTAATTAGAATTAGGATTCACGGCTTTCAAAGAGAGATATCATTAAACTATAGTTAGATATAAAAGTTTTTTACATTTTTTCAAATTTTATATTTCTATTTGCCAACCATCTCCAAGTTTCCTGTTTCTTACATTCAGCAATTTAACTGTTTAGCGTAATGACTTTAAGCGTCTTACACCAGAATGTAAGACCAGCGTCTTACATTTCCTGTTAGAAAATATTTGACAGACAGAAGGAGCAGGAAGAATAAAAACTGGATTCAAAAAATAGGAACTTTCTGTTCCTCCCCCTCCTATCTCATTCCCATTGTCTTTCAGAGACTGTTTCACAAAATCTACAAAAATATTTTTGTAGGATTGAGAATCTTAAACAATAAAATATTAAGGACAATAGAAGTAATCCATGTTTTGACCAATGATTCTTTGGAAAGAACTGAAAGCTAGGTAGAAGAAAATACTGCCCATGTTTGTACATCCAGCAGGGGACCTTGAAGTAGGCCATCAGATAGAAAATCAGCATGAACCCTGCATGTAGCTTTCTACAGTGGACTGCTGAAATGTAAACAAGCTCTTAATTCACCTACAGAGATGTGCACTCCATACAAAGTGAATTAGAACTAAAGCCAACACAATGAAGAAATGAACTGACTTTGCCAACCTTGCTTTTATCTCTGTATTGGGTTCACAACTCAAGTACAAAAAGCTGAGTGCAGTAAACCACATGCCCAAAGAAATAAATAATATGTATCATTTATTGGATGCAGAATATTTACTCTGTCTTCAGATTTGAGAAGGGAAATACAATCCAACAGGAAATGCACGCTGTTTCTGTGAACAGAATAGTATCCTAAGAAAACATTTCCAGACATTGCTGCTGGCAGTGATAAAGTGAATGGAAACTAAACATTTCATCTATTTATTTTCTGCAGTTGTGGTGCTTTTTAACAATTCCTAACCGATTTGAGAATAAGAAATGGAAAATATCAGTCTCACTCAATCTGAGCACATTCTTAATGTTTATTAACCTACTTTTGTTTTATATGTCACTGCATCTCAGAATTGTTTCATCTTCCAAGGATTTCAGTCCGTTTGTTTTAGTCTGGAGTCCTAATGATGCCAGTCTGATTTACATCTTCTTTGTGTCTCTCCTAAATGTCCTTAAATTGGAAAATACTATTAAAAATGTGAAAATGTTTCCTCATCTTCAGTCTAACATCACTTGAACCCATCATGAAATCAAGCAAAGATATAGAAAATCTAAACTGGTTTTATTGTTAAAACCAGACTTGAGTTGCTCACATAAGGATTGTTTTTCAATATTTTTTCTTATAATTTCTTTAAAGAAAGAAAAAGACAAGAATCCACCAATAATATCTTGGTAATAATATGAGACTTTATCACTATAAGTGATCTAGTTCAATTCAGACTATTCTTTCTCCTAATTTTCAGGAGTCCTCCTGCTATTTTTCTCCATGCATCAGATATTACAAAATATAACGTCCCAGGAAAGATCCATTTGAAAAGATGCAAGCATCACTTTTCTTCAGTTATTTTAATATGCTAAACATTGGTAAAGTTATGAAGAGGAAACTTTCAGATACATTATGGGTCATGTAAAGAGGATCTTTCTCCTTAAGAATTTAGTTTCTCTCTTATGCGTGAATATACAAATACCCCTTAGTCCCATGATTTCTGGGTATATAGAAAGGTAGGGAAAAAGCAAACTTATGAGACTTAACTTCACCATAGTTAACTAGTTTTTAAATTTAATCAATGTGTCTCCAACAAATGAAGAAGTGAATAATTATAGCTGCTTCCTGTAGTCAAAAACATTATTCTGAGATTCATTTCAGCTGTCTGTGGAATAACACAGCAAGTAAATCACTGACCAGACATTCAGCAATACATTTCCAATTATAGATAAAGTCATGGTTGAAGTTCATATATATGTCTGAGGATCAGTGAGTGAAAAAAAGAAAAGGAAGACTGTTCAGTGCTTTAGTGACTTTAGTGTGGTTTAGTAACTTTATAATCGTTTTAAAAACATGTATTGGAATCAGTTGATAGGAGATGGACATTTCATCTTCTATATAGTAATATGAACACTGATTAAATCCAGGTACTTCAATTTACGATGATTGCTTCTTAAGTTCATTTTAATAGTGAACTTAATGCAAGCGGAAATTGAACAACTCTACAATAAACAATGGATGAGACTAATAGGGTCATGTAAAGCATTTAAAAAGAAGGGTTACCAAAGCACTCTGGAATGAGCACAACACTCCTCTTTGAAACCTTAAAGTCACTACTACAAATTAAAAGAATGGTGTTTCCATTAACCCTTGGGATGGATATTGACAACTTGGGGAACCCTAATAAAAAACTTCATTTCACAATAGTGACTCTAAGTGGCATCCAAAGGATTAAAACATAAACCAACATAAGTTGCAAAGATCAGCACCCAAACAGTAATGTAACATATCTGTGATAATTCCAGTTCAATAAAAACAATGACTATGCAATGCAGTCAACACAAATGGCTTAATCTCCCAGCTCAAATTCTTAAAGGCACAGCTGATCTTCAACATCTTATAAAAAGGTTTTCTTGTTTTCTGGTTGGGATCCTAGGAGAAGAACTGTATTAGAGAAGGCTTTATTGTTAGTCCCAATAGGACCTATTACCTAATAAAAGGGACTTGGAACATGCCAACTCTGCTGGTTTTGGTGGGGTGAGCAGAGACAATCAGAGTCAGGTGTTTTTACAAATAACTATGTCCCTGTGCCATATAAGGTTTTATAGGTGATAACCTGCAAGTTATGGATAAAATATTGCCTGGGTTTATTAATCATGGTTTATCATGGTTTATTTATTGCTTTATCATGTTTATAAGCAAGTCAACATGGTGAACAGATTTAAGACAATTTCATCTCCTATTCTCCACAACAATGATGAACTCAGCTGTTTTACATATTGGTTAAAGTTGCCTTTATAAGCAATAAAGAAACTTATCTACTCAAGTTCCGTCATTGGCTGCAATGACAAGCTCAAGCTCCAGAGGCAAACATATTGCAGGACTGAGAACAATTTTGTTATGGGAGGGAGGAGGAAGGGGAGGGGAGGGAGAAAGAGAGAGAACTTCATTGTTTCTTTCCAGTGGAAAATGGCAGTTGACAATTACCAATTTGGTCTAGTCACTAGGAAGCTGAGAGTTCTAGTCCCACCTTAACCACAAAAGCCAACTGGATTGCAATGGGCCAGTCATACTTTTTTAACCCAACTCAAATCACAGAGTTGCTGTTGTACAAAATTAGGAGGAGGAAGATGTGTTAAATATGTTTGCTGCCTTGAGTTGTTTATAAAAAATAAAGGCAGGATACAAATAAATAAATTGCACCAGTTTTGTTTCAATTATTTCCATTATTCTGTTTTTTTCAGGTTTTGAAGAAATACCTATAGATGGATAAGATGACCTACAAACCTGAAGCTGTCAAAATATATTGGGCTAAACACTCCGAATACCAAAATATTTAATAACGGCTTAGAGAATAGGTACCATTCCTTTTGTTTGTTGTTTTTTGAAACCTGTGTGGACAGCCAAACAAAATATAGCAGTCTTTGTTTATAAAATTATCATATTCATCATCCTCATTACTGTCTGCTCATTAGAGAAACACCAAAGCTTTTATGAATTCATTGTTTACTCTGTTGGAACTCCACTAAAGCTTCAGGTTTGTTGTTATTCTCTTTAAAAAGATGTTCATATGAGAAGTGTATGAAGGCTAATGATTAATTCTTGTAAATCTGAAAATATAAGGGACAACAAAGCTCCCGAATAAAGAATACAGTGTCTCTAGTATGTTGGCAGGATAAATGTAGAAAAGGACTACTGACATAGCATCAGTGCATTCCTCACCTGTTTTTCTTATTAATTTCACAAACTATAGTTAGAAATTTGGTCAGGCAGGTTAGGTATGTTGAAGTTCCATCAGCCGAGGAACATCAGCTGGCAGGAACCAGGAGATGTCCCTTTTCTGTCACAAGCCTTGTCCTCTGGAATATTCTTTCTTTAGACATCGAAATCTTTAGACATTTGTAAGGCATGAAGAGTTGGTTGTCTGGCCAAGCAGGAGACCCGAGTGTGCTAAAGGGCCCACTTCTTGGCTATATTAACAACCACATAGTAACAGTTTTACTTGGTGCCGTATATATTTATTTTATACTGTTTTAACTGTTTAATGTCTTATGATACATACAGTAGTATGCTACTCAGAATCGCTTACTGAAATGGTGGCTATAGAAATCAGATAAATATGCTGAAATTATTTTACAAACAATGATTCAAAATTTCCACAAGATTTGGATTAGAAAAAATGGGTTACTCATTTTTCCATAAGAAAAATGGAATTTATCAAGGGCAAAATTAATTATAAGAATATTTCTTCTTATAAATTCCCTATTTCTGGTGATAGGTGCTAAAAAATACTCCTGAGGAAAATTCTTTCATGGGGTCCTCCTTTGGGATTTGATTGAAGACTAGGAAGTCAGAGCTAAATAATGCTGAGGGGAATTAATGAATTGATAATCCATTAAGTGTAATAACAGAGCACTCTTCACGAAACTACTTTCATCAAAGCCTGATTGGAAAATACTGCCTGAAAATTTCTATAAACTTCTATTGCCTGTTTTCTTTCAACAAAGGAAGAACATAGCTTATTTTTTCTTTCAACAAAAACTCCATACATGACAAATCTTTATGTTTACATATTTTTTTCAAATCTCTGATAATTTTTATTCTTCAAACCAAACAAAAACCATTCTATGTTTATAGTCTTTTAAACTGTAATATATATTCCAAACATATGGAGCAGAAGAATTAGAGTATTAAACAGTGCTCAAGTCACATGCTTACTTACATACAAAAAGTGCTAGGAAATAATCAGCAGCAGGACTGCTTTCTCAGAGCATAGGAGTTGTGGCAGTTTAGAATATATATGTGCTTGTTTTACTTGAACTGATAAAATGAGTGTGCTCCAAGTCCCTCCCCTTAAATGTGACTGTTTAGCAGGTTCTAGACAACATGCCTTCCTGGCAATGTCTCCTGTCTTCTGGAACACCCTTCCCCTGACATACAGCAGGCCCTACCTCCTAGCCTTCCAAAAAGCTTGGAAGAATGTGTTTTTTCGACAAGCATTAGGTAGTGTGAGATTGGAGCTTCATCTTTATGTAGGAATGTCTTGCTGTTGGAAGCACCAGCAGTTTCTACATTTTCATTTTTTACTATTTTGTGAGCCATCCATGGTTATGTTGCATAAGATGGGTGGCTATAAACATCTTATACACAAACAAAAGAAAGATTGATAGATACGAGCCTACATAGTTCAGTGTTTTATCTTTAGATAAGTAAAAAATTTCCCTTTTCAGTCATGTCTGATTCTAGGGGCCAGTGTTCATCTCCATTTCATGGCTGAAAAGCCAGGGTTGTCCGAAGACACTTCCATGGACATGTGGCTGGCATGACTATATGCTGAGATGCATGTTATGCTGTTACTCAAGGTACCTATTTATCTACTTGCATTTTGCATGCTTTCGAACTGCTAAGTTGGAAGTTGCTGGGGCAATTAACAGGGTCTTGAACTCAGGCTACCAGCCTCCAGTCTGACAAGCCAGGCATTTTACCGTTAGCAGTGCAGAAATTTTCCAGGGATTTTAGAGCACAGAGGAGGAAACTAGTTCTCTAAATGGTTTGAGTTTCTAATCCTCATTGAACCTCACCCAGTTTGTGAGGTTGGGTGCCAGACAATACCAGACAAATGGGTTTCCCCATTATGTTTTAATAATAACAGGCAATTTCTGAAGAATGGGGAAACATCCCTATCATAACTACAAAGTGCATGCTACTTATTTGAAGTAGGGGTAGAAACTATGCTGTGAGTATTTTCACAAGTAACATGAAAGAATATTCTTGCTGAGAAAGAAGCTTATATTATCAAATAGCATATGGTGATGAAATTGATAAAAATAGGGTTGCTTAGGATTGCTTAGGAACAGTATGTAAAGCAAATCAGAAATAAATGTAAAGAAGCAGGGTTCACACTGAGAAATACAAACATGACATGCACAAAGCAACAAATAAGAGATGCCCTGGGCTACAAAAAACAGAGAGACTTACAACAATGATCATGAGAAAACTGGAGAAGAACAAACAGCAGAAAGGGAGTTGCGCATAATCTTGATACATCAAAAGACTTTGAAAGTATGTTTTCTTCTTATCACTCTATTACTTTTAGCACAGAAATTAAATGTTAATGATCTGTATTTTTAAAATCTCACTCCTTTATTGTCTTCTTATTACTAAGCATTTTAGGGACTTATTTTTATGAAGATAAAAAGATAAAGCTATTCTTATAATGAATATTATTACATTTTTATAATAATTCTTATAATAAAGATTATGTGAGGGAAACTATGGAAAAACAGGATCTTTCATAGATGTTGACCTAATAAAGATATAGGAATACAAGTAAACTAAAATTCACTCTGTTCAATCATTTCACCCTTTTTCAGTTATAGTCTTGGGCAGAGGAGACTAACTTTGGTTTTTTCAGTTATAGTCTTAGGCAGAGGAGACTAACTCACCCTAACTCCACAAGTTCAAAGAAAAGATAGAATAGTACGGAAATGTAATAATAAAACAGCAATAGATAGCAAATGCCACTTCTGCAAAGAAAAATGGACTATGTAGTTACTTGCTGCAAGAAGATTACACAGTCTGACTACAAACAAGGACAATGTAAAAGTAGCAACAATGGTGCATTGGAAGATCCGCAAGAAACATTTCTCCACAAGCAGGAACTGGTTGAACCACAAAGTAGACAAAGTAATAAAAAATGAAGAAGCTAAGATCCTCTGGGACGTTAGAATTCAAATTCATGGTAGGTGCAATACCTCATGGTAGGTGTAGTACCTCATGGTAGGTGTAATACCTCAGACTTAACTACTGTTGATGAGTAGACAAAGTAGTTTGTATAGTGGATGACAAAGTACAAAGTAGTTTGTATAGTGGATGTTGCAATTCCTGGAGACAGCAGAATAGAAGAAAAACAACTGGAGAAAATAACGAAATGCAATGATCTGCAAATAGAAGTAAGAAAGCAAAAATAATACTAATAGTAACAGGTCCTGTAGGTGCAACTGGAGCATCACTTGAACATAATTGGCATTTTTAAAATCATTGTTGTTATTGTTCAGTCACTCAATTGTATCTGACTCTTCCCAACCTCATAGACTACAGTACACCAGGCCTCCCTGTCCTTCACTGCCTGCTGGAGTCCACCCAAATTCCATTGCATCAATGATGGTATCAAACCATCACATCCTCTGCATCTTCTCCTTTTGCCTTCAGTCTTTCCCAGATTCAGAGTCTTTTCCAATGAGACTTCTCTTCACATTAAGTGTCCAATTGAGCTTCAGTGTCTGGACAAAATCTTTAGTCAATTGCAAAAGAGGTGCGGTGGCGCAGAGGATTAGTGCCGCCAGTTATGTCAACCAGAAATGGCTGGCACTCTGGAAGGTTTGATCCGCAGCTCTGCATGAAGGGATGAGCTCCCGTCACTGAGCCTCAGCTTCTGCCCACCCAGCAGTTCGAAAGCACGTAAAAACTGTCAATTAGATAAAATGGGTACAACTTTGGTGGGAGCTGGCTGGCTACGGCAAGAATGGGCAAGTCGAGCGGCGAGTCAGAATGGAGCAGGAATTGCGGAGGAGGCCCCGGATGTGATCATTGTCAGCCAGCGGGGGGGGGGGGTTAAAAAAAACACACAATGTATAATAACTAATCTGTGTAAGCCAAGCGTATT
>JANHZU010007744.1:11467-27911 GCA_032468055.1 Acrochordus granulatus | reverse complement strand
AATCTGCCACTGCTTCCATTTCTTCCCCTTCTACTTGCCAGGAAGTGATGGGACCGATTGCCATGATCTTCGTTTTTAAATGTTGAGTTTCAAGACAGCTTTTGCACTCTCCTCTTTCACGCTCATCAAGAGGCTCTTGAGCTCCTCTTCACTTTCTGCCATTAGAGTGGTATCGTCTGCATATCTGAATATTTAATTCTAATAAACAGCAATTGCCATGGTTTATTTCTAGTTCTGTACATTATATGTGTGCATACATTTGAACACAAAAAGAATGAAGATCTAGTTTCTTTTTCATAACCATAAAGCTTTAATGCTTTAAGCACAATGCTTTTTGATCTGGTACACAGAAAAAGACAAGGGTTTAATCAGCTTACTTAACATTTGATACTTACCATTTCCAAAGATGAAAACAATTAACTGCCATTGCATCTCAGCAAATTTATTTACACAATTGACCTTGACAACACCATGTTTCTGCACTCATTGCAAAAAAGTGGAAAAATAAGCAGTAATTCCTGCACTGGTCAAAAAAGCAGAAGCCATTCCTTTAGGGAAATGACATATAGTATATTGTGAATGGTGACCTAGTAGCCTTCATTTTGAGTTGGGCACTCAACGCAGCCTTGCCAATAACATTGTCTTTGATTTTGTAAATTAAAGGTTGTAGACATTCTACATTCTACGGAGAAAGTACCAAGAGTTGATTCCACAAACACTTGAACAATTTCTATCTGCCCCTATGTCTGCTTTCCTTTATTAAGTATTTCCATTGAAGTTAGATACAATTCATTTTCTGGGAAACAAATTAAGAATATATTGGTTTCCAACTCTAAATATATGGCAAAAGGCAATAACTCTGTTCTGTAAGTGACCCTATGTTCAGATAGTATGCTTGAATTAGGTTTAGGAGAAGATTTGTTTGTCAGCATTGGAGTTTGTATTAGGCCAAAATAATCCAAAAGTTGATTTGGGCAAATTATAATTTTCCCAATTATTTAAGTGGCTCACAAGGAATAGAAGCTTACCTGATGACATAGATATCTAGGCTAGATTCATAAAAACAGAAGTTCTCCAGAAATACCATTTCTTCCCCAGCCACACTGGTGTAAAGGGGGCAGAAAAGCAATTGAAGATGATCAACTAAACTCAGTTGTTCATCATATCTACACAAAGCAGAGTATCATTTTCAGAAGAAGATTATTTATTTATTTTTCATATTTTAAAACTGCCTCTTTCTCTCAGAGTCACAGTCTCTTTGTGAAGGCCAGATGTCACCATAAAAAAAATCCTTGGACTATAGAAACTGGTTCATTAGTCAAAACAAAGAAACATTTTAAAACAAAGATAAAGAAATAACTTATCAGTGAAGTGCTAATACTTTATTTAGATCCTGCCAGAAAATTTTCAGTAGTAACAATAAAGGTAAATATTCCTTTAACCTGAGTTTACTTCTCAGAGCCCATGTGACCAGATCCATGTAGCTTCCTTGACAGTGCAGCAGAAGTAGTTTGCATTATGGCAAATCAGGAAACTCATTTAATTATTGTGCCTTGCTAGTAAAGCAAAAAGAAGAATAGAAAAAATATACTTCTGAAATTACAAACTTTTTTATTTTAGTCTTCAATCTACTTTAGTTTAGTTACAGAACTGCAATAATCTATTTATTATAGCTGTCAATCAGTTTTTTGCCAATATAGTATACATGAGTTTTAGCTGAAAGATTCCCCAGTTGCTGTCTAAATGAGAAAAGAAGGATTTAATCAGTTCTGCATTCATTAAAATAAGGATTACTGTAAAATTTACTAATGCAATCTATCATTCCCAGAAAGCTTAGCTTAGACCACCACCAATACTATTTTAATTATGTTTTAGATTGATGGTGTTTGGAGCTATACTTTTACTAAACTAAATTAATTCAGTACACCACATTCTATAATTTGTATCTGTGCATGCACATCATAGGTTAACCTTTTTAAAAAATTAGGCAGTTAAGTAAGTTTTTTGGATGAGAATACTCTGTTTTCAACTCCCTGAGAAAATATTTCCTTTGTGATGCATTTTGTGCTTCCAAATAACAAGATTCTGCACTCA
The DNA here is from genome assembly GCA_032468055.1 of Acrochordus granulatus. Lineage (NCBI taxonomy): Eukaryota > Metazoa > Chordata > Lepidosauria > Squamata > Acrochordidae > Acrochordus > Acrochordus granulatus. Next base: position 25,817 of record JANHZU010007744.1, on the reverse strand, counting down.
CAAAACATGGAAAACATAGAATATTATGTTGATTAAATCATGAAGCTTTTCAGCTGTCAACAAATCTAAATGTTGACAGACTCATATGAATGACGTTAGCCATGTTTGCACCAGATGACTGATCCAGGCAATCTTCCCTCTGAGTAAACGCCATCATGTACTGCAGATGTTCAAAGGTTTTCCAGCCAAATGGGGTACTATTTTCTAAGAACCACAAAGGAGGCTGGGAGACTGACATATCCAGGCTTTCCCCATCCACCTCAAATGGGTGACCTCAGTCTATATTTAGCCAGCTTTTTCCTAGATAAATGAGTCCATGAAGAACCACTTTTCAAGACATGTTCTGACCAGCTCCCATAATTAAATAAGAAGTAAAAGTTGACTAGATACTGTAAACTATTTAGATGTAACCACAAGTTTTTAAAAAATCAGGTAATTTTGAACATTTTCAGAACATATTTATCACATATATTTCCTACTTTCCCCACAAAAACTGTCTTGTGAGATGAGTTGGACTGAAGAAGAGTGACTGGCTCATGTTTGTAATAAAAAACATACCTTATATCATTCTTTTTCATTTGGTGAAGTGTCCTCGTGCATAAAATAATACATAACATTTGATGACTTAATTAAGTCAAAGTCACATGGCCAGGGTCACCAGCAGAAGATATTTAAATTTCTTAGATTTATATGTATAAAGGCTTCCATTTATAAATTTGCTGTAGTCATGAACAAACCATAGTTACAACATTCAGATATAGTCTCATAAGATGCCCTTTTTTATTATAAATAAGGTCAGATAGAGGTGTGCAGAAAAATGTTGTGTGGAAGAGATGGAATAAGCAGAAGTACTATTTATTTCTGATTTTTTATGTCTAATTGTTCATCTTTCTCAGTATATCCTGTTTCCTAATTCTCAGTGGAAACACACTGAAATTAAAGCTTTTTGCTGAAAAGCAACAATCAACTGCAGAGAAAAAAGACAGCAAAATTCAGAGTCAGCTGTGAGTTACAGCAACTTTATAAATCAAAATGATAAACAAACTGACAGACATAATTACCCTATAGATACTGAGAAGAAAATTAAGAAATTAATCATTTAAGATACCACTCCATATTTTATTTATTAATTTATATCTGAATTTATATCCTGCTTTTTTGTTTGCTTCAACGCTTAGATCCTGTAAAAGGACGTTGACCTGTAATATTTCAAGATCTATGGAATTTTGCATTGTGAACCACTATAATTGTGATAATTTCTCTGGGGATACAAATTTCAGGCACCATTTTATGTCTTGCTCTAGAGCAGCCTTCCTGAGTCAGGAGAATACTGGGAGTCAAAATCCATATTTGGAGATTGCCCAGAATTAATATGTCTTGAACAGTAGGAACTCCATACCAAAAAAGTGTTCTCTAAAGGCACTTCCATATATGGCATTTGCACCATTCTTGAACTGGCTTTGCAGTACTGTGTTCTCACAACACTTTCTCCAATATCGGAGACATTATATTCCAGCTCAGCGGTACTAGAACAGAAATCACATTAGAGCTGCTTTTCTGAATAGAATTGCTGGGTTAGATCTTTTTCCCACTGATGGAAACAGTTGCCTTATTTTGTCTTCTTTCTTAGGCCCTTCTGTCCCTTTGATTCCTTGTGAAGATTAAGATACACTGTATTTATGCAAGTGATTTGCCACTGAATTTATACTGATGATAAGAATGCTGCACTGGCAAGATATAAAACATGACTCACAAATATGTGGTGGGTGGCAGGATGCCATTTTTTGTGTTCTTCAGTTAGTCAGCTGTTTGTGACACTGATAAACTCCTATGATGCCCACAAGCAGCAAAGACACAATGAGACAGTTTGGAACAGTTTCTAAGGATGTGGGGATTAAAAAATCTGTATACTGTGGAGAGGACACAAAAGACCCTCCATTATAAAAATATAATTATTTTTATAGGGATTAAAAATATCCTAACCTTAACTTTTCTGGACAAATGGGGAAAATAACTCTGGCAGATTCTTTCCTATTATTGTGCTGAGAAATATTTTGCAACCACCACCTCCTCATTCACCATCACCATTTGGTGGTATCATAAAGACTTTCTGATCACATTACACTCCCATAGATCAAAGTACACTTCATGAATCTCATTACAGGTAGTTCTTGTTTAATGACTGCTTTTTTCACGTACTATTTACAGTTACAGTGGTGATGGAAAAGTAATTTTATGACCATTCTTACATTTACAACCTTTGAAAATCTGTAAAGCAAAGAAAGCTGAAGTATGATCATATTCATAGTTGCTTTTTCACTTAGCAGCCACTTTGCTTAACAACAAATTGCTTGTCCCAGTTGCAGTCACTAAACAAGGACTTAGGTTTCCCTTTTCTTTTGTGTCAGGGGTGGTGCTCATCTCTGCTTCATAGCCATAGAACCAGCATTGTCAGAAGACAATGGCCAGCATGACTATACATCAAGATACATGGAACACTGCTATCTTCCTACCATTTAGGTGGTACCTATTTATCTACATTTTGCATGCTTTTGAACTTCTAGGTTGGAAGAGCTGGAGCAAATAATGGGGGCTAACCCCATTATGCGGGGCCTGATTTTTGAACTCAGACTACCCATCTTCCAGCTGATAAACTCAGCATACAGTACAATATAGTACAACACAGGTACAAGGACTACCTGAATTATTTTGCTATATTATTTAGCATGACCTTAAAAATCATTAAACACACCCTTTTCTCTTGTAGAGTCCAGTGTCATGTTTGTCTGAGTTCAATATAAACTGAGGCCATATAATCCTTTTACATAAAATATATATTTATGGGAAATGAAAAACAACTAGACATTCTGTCCTCCAAACTACAACGTTAAGTACGTAAGTCCCATTTAGTCCTCTAGACTGTTAATGCTTCAATGGTCAGAAAAAAATGGATAATTCTTCTGTTAGGTTTTTGTACTACATATTGTTCAAGTTCATTTTCCAGTTGTTTCTATATGTTTTTTTGCTTCTTGATTCTTTTTAATGTTCTGTCATGGATATAAAATAATCTGCTGTCTAGTTTATAATATTAATTAGTTTACTAAAATATTATTTAGTCAAGTAATGATTTATTTTAATGAAAGATAATAAGGAAATGTTCCCCTAGCTCTATTTTAAAACTATTGATTCCATAGATTGCATTGCACAAATACTAAAACTAAGAATTATGAAGTATATAGTGGCAAGCCATATTTGTGTATGGCATCATTTAATTAAAAATATCCACACTTAATAAACCTAATGAGCATTCATCCTTTTTAAAAAAAGATAAGACAATTACTTACATTTTACATATAAAATGTATAATGTCTGAAACCTATCCACTAGGTCCAAACAGCACTGAAAATGGAAATATTCACAGTTTTTTGGATGGCATCTGGGAATACATAATAGCTATAATACTTAATATAATTATGAAAACCTAACACTTTAATAGAAAGGTAATCAATATCACAGTTGGATTTTGCAACTATCTGCTTTTGAAACTAAGTCAGCAATAAAAAGGCAACTTCATGATAATAATACCTTAATATCACAGCACCAGTGTAACATTTTTAATAGAAGGTAGTAAATTGCCCATCACAGCAAGATCTTCTCCTGGATTATTTTTTTAAAAAGCGATTAATATTTAAATTCAGAAGTTCATAATTAAGCACTTAAAAATACTGCACAAATTTTCATTACAACAGTAAAACTGCCTAGCTATCCTTTTTCAATTTTGTTCCTGTTGTGCTGAAAGAGGCTATGAATTTTTCAAAAACAACAACAACACAGGAATACACACCAACACAAGGTGCTATAAAATTCGTAGGTCCAAAATTAAGTCAGGGGTCTGAATATTAATATCCTTCATTATGGGTACTTCCAGGATGTTGTAGTGCCATTTATTGTCCCGAAAAACAAACAAAATACAAAGAGTAATATATATTTTCATAGAAAAATGTGGAGTACGAGAAATAGTATAATGTAGAAAAATTAGTAAAGAACACAAAAATCACCATGTCAGGAAAAAAATACCATGACATATTCAATATAAATATGCACATATTTGTGTACATGTAGAAGGCTTCTCCAGCTTCTAGAACAATTGGACTCTTACTAGAATGGTCAAGCTGCACCGATTGAGGATTGGCATTGTTTGTTTATTTATATGCCACCCATCTCATCATCAGGCATCTCTAAATGGCTTACAAGACGAAAACAATATAAAACATTAAAATATTAAGATGATAAATATCAATATTAAAATTAACAAAGATGGAAAGGATAGAAGCAATATACAGCTGGGTGGAGGTAGAATCTTCTCTCAATCCATTAACCATTTCCAGTATGCAATGCCCCATTGAGACACCAGGTTTTAAGTCTCCTGGAAGGCCAAGAGGATGGGGGCATATCTCACTTCAAAGAGCATGATATTCCATAGAGTGGAAGCTACAGCAGAAAACACTTTTCTCCTGTAACCTGCTGGATGGAATTCCTTGACCTACGGGGTCCATAGCATGCCTTTCTCCCATCCCCAACATCCCCATGGGGTGTTTCAGTTCCTCAGGTAACCATTTTTTTTTAACTCTCTGGGAATATGTTTCTTATAAAATCAATAATTGGTGAGGAATTTTGGGCGTAGTGAATACACATCTCCGTTCACCAAGAAGTGAAAGGTTGGACCCGGAAGCTACAATTTATCTAAACCAAAAAAACAACATTTTTGTAATTGCACAACATTCTTTTTCATCATTTGCCTTGTCAATATGATTGGCATAATCAGTTGTAATTGTCAGAGGATAATTTAATAAGGCATACTAATATTTTATTAAAACAAAGAGTTTGTTATATTGTACTACAGATGTTTTACTGTTCTGGCATACCAGGGCTGTCTTAATACTGACTGTTTCTTGTGAATATTTTAATGGCTTATTGTTTATTAGAAATATCTTAGTGTTATTTTTATTGTCAACATTTTAGTTGCTGTAGGCCCTCCTGAGTCACATTAAATTGGTGCCACACAAATTTAAGAATGAATAAATAGAAACTTGCATCTAAATGCTGCCATCTCATAAGCAATTTGTTATCCCTTCCTTACAAGGGATACCCCAAATGGCTTATTTTATTTTTAAAGCAAAAATAAGTCATTAAATAAATAGTAACAATTAAAACAGTGAAATATTTTTCAGGCATTCTGTAAAACAATTGTATTTTAGGAAGCTGGAGAACCAGTGTTAAAAATTATTCTTAGTGAAGTGAACTTAAAGATGAATTTTCACTTACTAGATAACTTAAATAGCCAGCATCATCCACAGCTAACTTGTCTTTATATTTAAAAGTATTAGGATGACAGAAAGTTAAAAAAAAATAAGAAAAAGAAAAAAGACTTCTGTGACATCTTCTAAGACAGACAATAACTATTAACTTAATTTTGGTTTTTCTTCAGATTCTGTGTGAGAAAGAGACACACATGAAGGGAGTAATATAAATATTTATACATGGAACTGGGAATTTCTTAAAACAAAAAAAAATGAGTTTATCATGCATGTAACTGACAGGGTGTGAATGGTATTTTAATAAAGGGAAAAAAGAGTATGACTTTCCTCTCTATGAACCATGTAAAACCTCTACATATCACTATACACTACCTTCAAATTGTTGTTGACCATTTTTTCTTGTTGCAAAAACAGCTTGATCATGTCAACATAAAGGTTAATTAGCACCAGGGAGATATACGTATGTGAGCACCTACATCACTGAAATAAATAAGCAAATGTTTATATGTGTGCACAATCAATTCTGTGCATCACTTGCAGGAATTGCTCATTAAACTGAAACACACAGATATAATTTCGCCTGCTGAGTTTGCAATGGTACCACCATTGGAACAGAAAGATGTAGAGGGTAAATATAATTAATGAACTGTAGTATGAAATAGTCAGGTTCCTGTCAAAATAGAATTGCTTGTATTTTTGTAATTGGAAGGAACAATGAGCAGTGTCATCTCTACTGATGGCACATCGTACTATAATCCTGGAACTGCAATTATAAGTGGTCAAAGTTTCTCTTCTTTCCCCTGCTCCTGGTTAAGCACAGACTAGAATATTCTGCAGTGTTGAGTCAGTATTAGATCAACATAAATATCCTGCTTTCTTTGCGATAGAAATATAAACAGCAGATCCCAAGATGCTGACTCAGATATCTTTTCTCACAATTAGGAATTATGGATTATTGGAATATTGAGAATAATGATGTTGTTATGTTGGTGTATCTTAACAACGTCATAGATATACCTTCTCTAGGATAATCTGTCCCACATCATGTTCCCAATCTAATTAAAGTTAGGTGACCATAAAGAACATCTGGAACATATTTTATTGATAGATAGGTCTATCGATGGCCTTTCTATACAACTGCATTCGAGCTTTAAAATTTATTTATAAAGTAATTTTTCAGGCAATTTACTAGCTATTGTGATATGTCATTCTCAAAACTTTCTAAATGAGCAATTAAGATGGAACATAGGGCAGCAGGTGGTAATCCAACTAAACCTGATTGGCAAACCCTCTCAACCAGTTGCCAGGGATATAGAATTCACTTTCCTTCCCGGCAATTTAATGCTCCTAAAATTTGATTCTGAGTCATGATAGATTGCACCTTGCCTAGAGACATCTGGTCAAATACTATGATTTTCAGTAAAGTCAGATTTTGTATTTAACTGCTAGCCATTAACTGTACAATCATCAAGAGCAAAAGTTTCCAAATATGTACAGGCATTTGTAAACAACTATGAATATCTTTTCACATTTTATGTACTCTTAGGAAAATAATTCTATATTCATATGTAGTGGTCCACTGTAGATTTATTCAGTTGCTTCAGTAATGTGGTGAAACTCTTAATTTAATAGCACTTAAAGCAGATTTCATATTGCTTTTGACCTGACTGCAGCCATAATGGATTGTAGGTCAGTGTCAGAGAATTATGATCCTACATTCAGTTCTTAGCATCTGTAGAGCAAACGGGAAAAGACCCTCAAGTGAAATCCTATCAATTTAATGAAGAAAATATCAAGCTATGTGGTCTAGTGGTTTGCCTTAGTAAAAATAGTTATGTTTTTTCATGACATATACTGATGGTATATTTTGAAGTGAAAGAGTGCATTCAACTTTCTGATGTGTTTGTTTATTTATTTATTTGTGTCCTGCCTTTATTATTTTTATAAACAATTCAAGGCAGTGAACATATTTAACACATCTTCCACCTCCTAATTTCCCCAGAACAGCAACTCTTGTGATATGAGTTAGGTTAAGAGAGAGTACTGGTCCAAGGTCATCCAGCCAGCTTTCAGGGCTAAAATAGGATTAGAATTTATGACCTCCTGGTTCCTAGTCTGTTACCTAAACCACTAGACCAAACTGGGCAAAGCCTGAGAATTCAAGAGAAAAAATGTGCAAAGTTTGGTTTCTCTCCTTTCCTCATTTACCTTGTTGTTGGAGGAAAATAATATAGAGTTGGAAAACCTGCAGGTCCAGAACCAGTTTTCCAAGTACTCAACAACTGAAAACTATCAAAATGTAATGGCAAAACAGATATCTTCAGAAACAGTACAAATCCTGAACAATTCCTAGAAACAGTACAGAATCTATTATGAATTTAAGGACTTAAGGAATTAAGGACCTCTTCTCCAACCCAAAAACTCAACTTGAGTTTTTAAATTGTAGTAAAGTAACTAGCTTTTGAAGGTAAAGTTCAATAAATTATAATACTTCTAAAAGTTAACTTAGCATTTCTTCTCTGGGTTGAAAGCTATTTTAATAGCATGAATTTTACCTTAATAGAATTTTAATTATTTTATTAATACCAGATCATCTTCCTTAAAGATAAGACTAAAGAATATGTGGATGTTTTGTAGCTTAAACTTTACCTTCGTGACTTCAGAGATGTGGGATTCTTCTCCACTATTTTAAAGGTAAGCTTTAAAATATCTTTGTAATAATCATATACTATATGATTCCTGATTGACCATAATTACATTGTTCCTTTGCTTTTCAACATAAGGGAAGTCTGAAGAGAAAAGGTAACAGGATCCACATGGATTCTTCTTACAGATGTTTGAACAGCATCTTAATATGTTCTGAAATCTCAATCTCCCAGTGTCCTTAAGTTCCAAAAGGATAATAATATTCTGATAGATTTATTCCCAATTTCATTATTTTCTACCAACTTACTTCTCCTATTTCTGCCTGTTACAGCTACAGATTTAAATGTAATATCACAGGAAAACTAGAATTTAATCCAAGGATTTAGAAAGAGATATTTTCCCCTTATTTCAAGTTTAAAGCACTGGATTGCTCAGGACTGAAAAAGATGATTTCCCTCCCCTCTTCCTCCAGGAAAGCTGCACGTGGTGAAGATTAAATCATAGCTAACCACTGTGGGAAGGAAAGTATATTTTAACATTTTTTGCTATTTCCCAAGCCATGCAGAATTTAGTAACTGGGTGGGATTCAACTCTCCCATGAATACTTTAAGACTAAATTGTTTACTTGGTTGAAATCCATTTATACCTGTGCCAATTCTCACTATGCATTGGATAAGTGTAATAAAGGGCATGACTGAACACTCAGGAACATTATTACTGAGGCTCAGGTAGTAAGCACAGCATGTGTTATACATCCCAGAAAAACGTGTATTACTATGGTAGAGGAGGATAAAATAGCTTTGAAATGTGCTTTCCACCAAAATATCTAAAATAGAATTTAGTAAAACATATCACATTTTGTACAAAAAATGAACAAAAACTATTGATTTGAGTTGGAGTTGCCTATAAGAAGGTCCTTCATGGTTATTTCAAATTTTGAAGGGGGTCAGGACCCTCAAAGGGGATCCTGCCTTGATAAAGCATAGATGGTCACAAATAGCCACAGGTTCCTATTTTCATTTTGTAGCTACTTACTGTTATTTTAAGGAGAAAATTACTGATACCACAGAGTAGTGAGCATATACACATTGGGAATCAGGGGCCTTGGAATTCAAATAGCTGAAAGAAAATGTCAGCATGTACCACTTTTCTCAGCATTCTGCAATTTTCTATGCAGTTATTAGAAATGGAGAAATCACTGTCTTCCTTTATATAAATACTTTAGAAACAAAAGCTGGTAGCTAAACATATGTCTTAAAATACATAAACTATTTTCCATACTGTACTTGAAAACTTACACAAAGGCACTTATTTTGGTGCTGAAAGTTTAAAAGCATGCAATATATTTTCCTCTTCTTTATATCAATAGCAATATAAAGCTGACTATGCTGCATGCTGAATTACTCAAATACAAGATTTTGAAAGTTTCACAAGTACTGTTTATGTGCTAGAAGCCTGCTTGGTTCATACTGTTTAAAATATGTTCTAAAAGACTAACATGGGATTAAGATCCTGGTGCATTCCTTTGAGGGGGTATGGTGCCGAGTGGTTAGACATTGGGTTTGTAGCCAGAAGTTCAGCAGCCCAAGTTTGAGACCCAGGTGCCACATAACAGGGTGACCTCCCATTATTTGCCCCAGCTTTTGCCAACCCAGCAGTTCAAAAGCATGTAAAAATGAAAATAGATAAATAGACACTATCTTGGTGGGAAGGTAAAAGTGTCCGCGAGCCTCAGGGTATAGTCCTTCTGGCCACATGGCCACAGAAGACCAACACTAGCTCTTTGGCTAGGAAGCAGAGATTAGCACTGACCCCTACAGTCAGCCACAACCTGTACCTTTACATTCCTTTAAAGTTTGACATAGTATATGAAGGAGTGCCTTTTCTTACTTCAAATGCCTGAGCACCAAGATATTTAGGGCAGGCCTTCCTATAAGGTCATCATATGAGAATTACAAAAATTCAGATAACCAATATGACAGCAATGAAGCCCAGCTGTTTGGACATGAAGTAGGACAACCTATTTCTGATCTTTCCATTTATAACTGAATCACATTATGTATATATGAAAACAGGGTATTTTGTCTGTAAGTCATCTAGAGATGGAACATTGTACCAGCGCTGTTGTAAAAATTTTTTTTGTATCAGATTTCAGTCTTTTAATTTTCTTCTACTATTTGAATGTGGATGGTACCCATGATACTATATGTTGCAGCAACTGAATATAATTTTAAATAAATTCCAAAAGTTTCTAAAATTTCAGTGGAAATTCAGATGCTAGGGAAATGAAGGGAAAAAGAGAATAGGATCGGGAAGTAAATTAGGCTAAGAAGGATGAGGGTATTGTTCCATGACAAAAGTAAAATGATAGAAAAAGATCAAATAAGCTAGGAAAAATGTAGAATGAAAAGTTACCTTTGTGATGAATAAGATCTCCTTAGGCCAAAGACAAGCTATGATATAGTGAGCTTTCAAATCATGGGAGAAATGCTAAATTAATCCTCAAAGGCATACTACCTAATTGAACTTCAGTACAATTTTAAAATGCTATCTAACAAATCATTTTTTAAAATGTTGTTTTAATCTTTATATTTTGGTTAAGTATTATCTAATATTGTATTCCACCCAGAGGCAGTGATATAAAGTAGGTGCCATATAAATCATTTCAATAAGTAAATATTTTAAGATTTATTGCTTTTACATTTTACATATACTCCTGATAAGAAAATTTAAATCCATTTTGGATGAAGATTTGGTTTATAGATTGTTAAAATGAATAAATAAGGTAGAGATGCACAAAGTACAAATTCTAATTGTACTGAGATACCTCTAGTTCTTTGAATACATGACCTAGAATACATGACCAATATTTATTCTAAAACAATCAGTGATTTTCATTCAATTGTTTCAACTACAAGTTTGGGAAACATTGGACTGAAATTTGCATACCTTGCATACATTATACACATTTGTATAAAAATAGTTCTGCGTGTAATGATTCTCTACTTCCAAAGCACATTTTTTCTCTGACATAAATATCCTCATGACATATTCCACTAGATTTTCAGATGCCCATTAAGTAAAGTGGAATACATAACAACTCAGGATGCATTCTCATAAGTATTGTTTTAATGTTCAGAGGATCAACAATGGTATAGAAATAAACTTGTATCTCCTAATCCTTTTTTTGTGACTCCCATGAAAATTAAAAAGCACTCTAAAGCTAAGAACATTAATCAATAAGAATGCATTAAGTAGACACTCCTATGCAAGGGTGTGTCATTCTCCATATATTTAATTTTTCATTGGGTTGAAAAGAATGTGAACATTCAAATGCAGTGTTTACAAAAGAATAAAAGAGAAAAAAGCAATAAGTTTGCTGTAAATATATGTTCTAGAAGGTAAATGCCTTCTGAAGTGCAATAAATGGTACAGAAAATTGCTGTTATTTCTAAAACATATTCCTCAATTTTCCTTCCATAACCTACATCTATAAGCATGTTATTGCTCTTTTATTAAAGGGACTAAATGAAAAATAAATTGAAGGTTTTTTTAATGGAAGTTTAAATATATTTAAGATCACAGTTAGATATGCATATTTTAATGGTAGAATGCCAAATTACATTGTATTGGCAGTTTATAATATGCAGAACTATTTTTAAAATAATCAAGGGGCACAAAACAGACATGATACCAGGGGTCTCTTGCTATTTAGTTAGTCAAAACTGAATGTTTAGATAATCCTGTTAGATAAGCCTGTTTATTGCCTTGTAACCTGCTATGTGGGAATGTTATAAATGCCTTCCATCTCTCACCATTCCACTTTGAATTGACAAAGCTCTGTAGGAGGGAGTGAAATGTCTTCCTATTAGTAATACCAAAAAAAAAACAGTTAACTTTTTGGAGAAAGTTTTTTGCAATTTTGCTGCTGCAGTATCTATACACAGGGATCTTTCAGTGAAAGCAAAGCAAGAATTCAGATAAGAATTGTTTTTTTATTGCAGTAGGGAAGATAATTCCACATAAAACTCGCATTCCAATACTAGAATAAGATGAGAACACTAGACCTAAATGACCCATGGGAGGAGCAAAATAACCCATAGTAAGAGTGTAATGGAAGTACTAAACAAGTATTTTGTACTTCTGATACAAAAATTCTGGTACAGAATTTGCCAGATAATCTTGTTTCAGTCACTATAGGACTGTTTATCCATAGGTTACTGATCAAGTCATAGTAGGGTGAATTCCTACAAAAAGCTATACCCAAACTGAAAGTACTACCTTAGCATGATGTATAAATCCATCAAATTTTAGGCTAGAGTTCATTGTTAAAATAAAATAGAATAAAATGATCTTCTTATAATAAGAACAATGTACATTGCATTAGATTCCTTGGAAGCAGATGTGTCTCAAGGAGGTCACTGCTCTGAGGGTTTGTAATCTTAACATTAGTACAAGAAAGCCCATAAGAGAGGTAAGGAGAAAAATCAAAGTACAAAAAGGAGGATATGAATTATATTTATCTAGTCTCCAGATTAAATTAAGTCAATTAAAATTGGGGATGAGGGGAAGGGTTGGCCCCCATACTAGCTGAAATTTTGATTAGCATAAGTGGCCACTTTTGGCATAGCTGGCATATGAGATCACATAATTAATGTTCACATCTATAAAAAGATGCACATGGAAATGGGAAAAAGATGCACATAGAAATGGGAATCCTGATCCTTTGTAATAATGCAAGAGGAAAAGGAAGTCAAAAGTAATTCAAACATAACCCCCAGCATTGTTGGCTGATGCTGGGAACTGTAGCTCAGCAACTTCTGAGGAACCAGAAGTTCCCTTACTGCTCTTAAAAGAAATTGAAAGGAGGGCAGATATTCTTAATGGTGAAAAAGCTGTATTATTAAGGACTTGTCTGCTTGAGATTTGAAATAATTTTTCTTCCCTTTGTTTTTAGATAAAATATTGGCCAGTTGGGCTGGGTACCTGTGAAATAATACTGGTGAACATTCTGACTTTTCTTTGATTTACTTTTATTTTAGAAATAGACTGGCTAAGGACAGTGACGTTAGTTAACATATTTCAGAATATCTGCTAGAAATTATTTGTGCCATATTAGATTTCTAATTTATTACAGGCATCCTGGGGATTTCAGGAGTTGCAGTCTTATAGTTGCTAAGGTTGAGAAACACTGGGCTAGCCTAATGTCTAGCCTAAACTTATTTTCTTGAGTTTTAACCTATTGGTTCCAGCTATACGGTCATGGTCCTAAAGAATAAGTCTATTTCTAGTGACAATATTTAGATATTTGAGGACTGCTATGCTCATCTATGACCATAATAAAGATTTAATTTGATGATTGCCGCCATACATCCCTTCTGTAGGCTAAACATACACATAACTTTAAGTATTCTATATAGGGCTTGGTTTTAAGACTCAGCACCATCTGAACTAAGATCTTAAAATGATAAAAAGTTTAGTTAATAATTTACAGTTTTGCTGGAAATTCAAGGCAGATTTAAACACATGTATACACAGAGAGATAAAAAGAGACACTACACTAAGATGAAAAAAATATGTTAATCTACACTAAGTATGAGATGATATTTGTTCTGTGTTGCATCCTGTAATTTTCATCAATAAAATAAGGAATGGAATGTATGGATTCTTCTCCGATATGCACAATAATCTATTTCATCATTAATATCAAATTGATGATTATTAAAACTTATTGCCTTCTGAATCAGGGTCATGCCACAGATCAAATAGGGAACCACCATATTGCAAACATCAAGTTCTGATGCACATTCCTTGAGAGATACCCATTTATTCTCACAAAGTTATAAAACAAGATTTGGGAAAAAAAGATGAAAATCTTAATGGCTAAATAAGCCACGATTCTGAAACAAATACAACAATAAGTGGAGTTCATAGCCATGGTGAAGAACAAATAATCAGCAAGTAGACCAGCTCTTCAAACTTCTCTGGAAAAGGAGAGGACTTGAGATCACCGACAAGTGCTCACATAGCTGCTCCTTGCAAGGCGACCACAAGACCAGTTTCCAGTGGGTTTATAGCTCTATAGAATTAGAACTAGATTTCAACATTAAATGATAGGATAGGCTACAATGATCTTTAATGAACAAATCCTTGTCTTCCATCTTGACCTAGCACTGACATTAGAGAATAACATGATATTTTAAACCAGCGGTCTTTTTAATCAGTTTTGGTTAAAGAACCAATTGAATAGATCTTTTTATAGGAAAGAAACACAAAGGCCTAAGTTAAAGGCAGGAACTATATAGTATTTTCTTGCAATCTCCACCATGTTCTTAGATCTCCAATGGTTTTACCTTTTGGATCTATTTGATATCCAAAAGACTGTA
>JANHZU010007744.1:0-11367 GCA_032468055.1 Acrochordus granulatus | reverse complement strand
CTAATAATTGGGTAAAAATCAGTATGGTATGGTTGACTTGAAGATCCACTGAGACTTTCCTGGGTTTATTGGATTCTTTATAAAATGTATATGGATATAATAGAAGATGAAAATATGATTAGCTCATGTTAATTTTGTCTTCTGTAGTATAAGCTTTGAACTTTTGGATTTATTCCCTCTCTTCCAGTGGTTCATCATCTCCTTGCTATTTAACCTCAGTTCGGAAACAGTGTCAGGGACGATCTATCAAAGGTAAGCATTTTTATGTTGCCTCTTCTTTATCTGTTCTCTGTTAAAAAGTCTGAATTGATCAACCTTTCAAGGTAGGCAGATCAGAAACAGATTACTCAAATCTGACCAGAACTATTGATATAAGATACAATAACAGAATCTTTGAAGCCTGAATGAATTTTCCTCTCTTTCTCTTTCACACACTTGTGAATTAGAAAGGAGTCTTCCTCAGTATCCCAGACTTCACACATGCTTTTTCAACTATCATCTCTGTCTAGGTTCTCCAAGGTCACCTCTGTGACTCTCAACAGAAGCTTGATATATCTACTGTGGCCATTTGGGGGTGGGGCAGTTGTTCAATTTACATGTTGCACTAAAAGATTAGTCATCCCATATTGTATAAACTCTACTGGTATGGTTTGTAAAGCATTATTTATGGTTTAATGCATTGTGTGAATCAAATCATTTTTGCCTTATTCAACATACTATGGATAAGCAAAGCATGAGTTTGTGCATATATCTTTGTGGGGGTATGCATGTGGATGTGAGATAGAAAGAGATCTGAGTTTAAGATGCTATGTGCAAATTTTGATTTGGTTATCAGGTTGGGCATGCTATAATCCCATCAGCCAAGAAATATCGGATGGCGGGGACTAGAGGATATTCCTTCTCTGCTGTAATCCCTGCCCTCTGGGACATTCTTCTTGCAGAACTGAGGATGGCCCTCACCCTTTCATAAGGCCTTGAAGACCTGCTTTGTGCCCAGGCCTGGGCCCTGAATGTATGAAGGGCTCTGTTCTCTGGCTATATTAACATTATCTACCATATATATTTAACTTTGTATTGTATGACAATTGTTTTTAATTGTTTTATGGTTATTTTCTGCCCAGAGTCACTTGTTTGAGATGGGTGCTATAGAAATTGAATAAATAAATAAGTGGGCACTTTGGGTTTATGTGTCCTTGACTCCTTACTTTGCTTTCTGATTACACTTGGGGAATTTGATCATATGGGGAGAAGGAAGAATTTGAAATGTGATCATCTGAGGAGAAGGAAAAATTTGAAATCAAAACTTGTTCATAGTTATCAAGCAATAATTTGATCACAGCATTGGTACTGATCAGAAATGGGAAAATCCAAAGTACTAAGATTGGAAAGTTTCATTTGAACTTTTAATAGCATTTTCTTTGTATTATTTGAACTGCCTGGATTGCTCCAAAAGTATGGCTACTTTTTCTTGACTGAGATGGCTGTGTGAGAATAATATCCTGCAGTGAGAAATCTGGTAGCAGTTAAAAAAAACAGTCAGCAGATGGAAACTGCCTCACCTTTATATGAAATAAGCCTTTACAATGAAAAAGCAAATAAAAAGCAGCTATAATTATAACCAGAAAGGCAATATGATAATAGAATACAATAAAAAGTCATCCTGTTAAAAAAAAAAATTGTCAATGACCAGTGCAGATAATTAGGAAAACTCCCCAGTGTCTACGTTATTTTATATTTACTTCTGAATTTTAAGAACCCCAAATATATACAGACATATAAATTAAAAATAGATTAATTAAATTTTATGAGCCAAAGAAGTCAAGTTGACAATGAAGTCCAAAAAAAAGATCTGTTGTCAAGGCAACATAGGCCAAAAGATTTTTTTTATTTTAATGAGACCCATCACTTGATAATATTAGACAATATCAGTTCATAACACTGAAGTATTGGGACTACCATTTTTGTTTCTAATAATAACTGCTAGAAAAGAGAAACTTTCATGTTTTGAAATGAGGAGTAATATTTAGTCTGATTTTTACTCATGCCAATTGTGTTCTAAGATGTATATGTTAGGGTCAGCTCAGCATAATGCTGGTAATGATATGTTATGTCCAATTTAAAGAGAAGCTGATAATCATTTAGCAGTGATGCTGAGATTATTTCAATTAGCAATGGGTTAGAAATGGGCAGAAGAGTTCTTAGATCATGACCAACTCTGTGATTTTATGCCTGCATTTAAAATAGAAATGACATGTTTGATGGAAGTATCTTCTGAGTATGACATTGAAAAAAACCATAGATCAGCAATCCTATAATAAAGGTTTTTCCACCCTCCTTGCTGTGTTTTCAAGAGTTTTTGAAACTATAAAATGGTTCTATAAAATATTTTTAATTTTCTCCATTTGGCAAAAAAAGAGCACTACAGAGTCAATATATTGTAAAATTTACCGAGTATTCAAATAAAGAGTTCTGATCAATACTTCAAACAAAATAACATCACTACAATACAACATCATGTTTTTTAATTTAAAAAACTCCTATTTATACCTTAAAAGCAAAATACCAATCACTATGTTGGCCTTTGAAGAAAGATTTTATGTAGCCTGGAAATTTAAGAAAGTTTGTTGAACAGACTTTGGCAGATTCAAGTCTTGTTGATGATGTTATGGAATCTTAAAAATAACACATGAGGAATGAACACTGTCTTCTAAAAAATTATCAATGTTGTGGTAATCTTAAGCTTAAGGGCACACTCTCAGTGGCTAGGGCAGTGACTAGGACAGCCACTGAAAAGGCTTGTCACCAGATCCCTACCCCCAATGTCCTTTGAGGGAGGATCCAAAGCATCCATTGAATAAAGATACTTCTGTGGACAATAAGAACATTCCATCCTTTGAATTTTACTCAAAAAGAAATTGGCAGCCAATGTAATTCCCATAGAACAAGCATTACCCTGCTGAACTGACAACTCATGCAGAGGTATTAAAGGAAATTTACTAAATGCTTAGCAATATTGTTCTGTAAGTGGAAAGTAGATTCTGCTTCCATGTGGTTCTTTCACCACAATACTATGTTCCTCATTTCTCATTTGTTATTGTTACTATTGTTTGGATTTGTTGAGTTGTTGGGGGTTCTGATATTACAAGGCTATAAAATATATTTTTTCATGTTTTCTACACTTATCATATTCAACTCCTTCCTTCCTTCCTTCCTTCCTTCCTTCCTTCCTTCCTTCCTTCCTTCCTTCCTTCCTTCCTTCTTTTAAAGTATGTTTTTGTTGTGTATTGTTTTGTATATTATTTCCAGGACATTTCATGTCTATATGTTATTTCACATTGTTGATTGACATTGTCGATAAAGCACATCTCCATCTTACCATAAGGGTTTTATCATTCTTGGTTTTTGTTCTTATGATGGATATTTTTATTGTATTTATTAAATTGTAACCTGGAATCAGAATAATTCAGCAGCATAGACATGTAATAATAATAGTAGTAATAATAATGATAACCAACAGATGGCTTATGCCAATCAGTGCAGAAAAAGACACATACATAAATCTCACACAGAAGTTAGGGTGTTAAATGGTGTTATTTGACACCATTTAAATTTAAATTTGTATTTCCTCTCAGTTTTCTTATTATTCTATAAGATATAACTCAGGGAAATAATGGGAAACGATTATGATTATGAGATGCAGCGTGGTGGCTGAGTGATTAAAACACTGAGCTCAGCAGTTCAGCTGCTTGGCAGTTCAA
The DNA here is from genome assembly GCA_032468055.1 of Acrochordus granulatus. Classification (NCBI taxonomy): domain Eukaryota; kingdom Metazoa; phylum Chordata; class Lepidosauria; order Squamata; family Acrochordidae; genus Acrochordus; species Acrochordus granulatus. The sequence goes on along the minus strand of JANHZU010007744.1, from coordinate 7,609 downwards.
GACCCAAGTACCATCGCAAAATGGGGTGAGTTCCCATTACGTCCCCAGCTCCTGCCAACCTAGCAGTTTGAAAGCATGCAAAACTGCAAGTAGATAAATAGATATCATCTTCAATAAGGCAAGTAAAAATGTTCTATGCACCTTGGCAGCCACATGGTCACAGTAGCATCTTTGGTCAAATGTTGGCTTCCTCAGCTATGAATCGGAGATGAGTACCACCCCTAAAGTTGGACATGACTGTCAGGGTAAATCTTTACCTTTATTCTGATTATGACATTTAGCTTAGTTACAAACCATCATAAGAACCATGAGAGTGAACCTTCAATGGATAATTCACTTCTGTGAAGCAAATTTAACCTCCACCAAGTTGCACATTTCTAATTATAGTGCAGAGGAAAGAATTTATATTCCAAGCTCTGCAGTTAGTTCTCTATGTGCTTTCCTTATTTGATCGGATTACAATTCCCATTCATTAAAGTAGCTTCATTATTTAGTCAGTTTTCTTTTCCCTTTCTCTTTTTCTTTAAGCGAAGAGTAGAGATAAATGGCCTCTCACATGCAACTGAAAGACCATTAACTGATCAGGATAAACTTGCTGAGAAACAGAGGGTGAAAAGTGTGTAAATTTGTAACAATTCAAATAAATTATTGCTGCAGCCTGGAAAACAGAATTAGTCTAATGCACTCTCTGCTTTCATAAAATCAGTCAATGCCCATAATGCCAACTTTAATAAAGCAAATATCAACATCAAAAAAAATAACACATTTTGAAATGTTTGGATTTTTCAGGATAAAAAGCTAAAGGAAATAGGCAGACGACAAGACAGAAAAAAAAACAGATAGAAAAGATCGGGCCTGAATTCATCTGATACTATATGCTATAGAGCAATTAACTTTAATCATCTACTTAATGCACTGTTCTTCTATTACTATGCAAGTGTTGTAGATGCACAAAATCATTGGCTAGGTACACCTTTCTTCTCACTTCATTTTTGTCCAACAAACATGAATTTATATGATCAATTTATGCTTGAAGAGGGAAACTACGCTTGTACTTTTCATGAACAATAAAACAGATAACATGGACAATTCTTTTATTCAAAACCAAATAGGAATTATATTTCAATAAAGTTATCAATATTTTCACAAGGCATATTTTTATATTTCAAATAGCATGAACCAGATGGTGTCCCTATCTAATTTTGGCTAATCCTGATAATCCAAACAGGACTAGATCTGGTTAATATTGGAATGGGAGCTCATCAGAAGACTCAGAAGTAAAAACAAAAAAAAAAGTAAACACAGATGAATGTGATGGCAAATCATATTTATGTCAAACTTTTGTTGTCAGGAAATCTAGAAGGATTTTTCCTGACTCAGGCTTAATTCAAAGAAGACTTCACGTTTGACCTCCAGTTGGTTTACACAGGGTGACTTTTCATTTTATCTCCACAATATTCCTGGGATGTTGAGTACACTAAGAGAGGATCATTGGAGAGAATCACTCAGTGGGTTTTCATGGCTGAAATAGATTTGTTCCTGGCTTTTCCTTGCTCAGTTTAATTCTCACAAAACACTGACTCTTTTGTCTTCAGGATCTCAGAATTTCCCACCCACCCTATACATATGCAGTTTCTCCTCTAATACTTCTCAAGAGCAATGTTTCATTCTTTGGGAATTCTATTTTTAGGGTTAGTTGCACAATATCCTCTATTCTGAGCCAGAAGTTCAGACTCAGAAAGGAAGAATCTTCATGAGGTGGTGATGAAGACCATGTTGATTCCATCTCAGATATAATATCATAGATGTCACAAATATTTTACACAGATTTGTTTCCAGTTCTGTTTGCAAAGTATTTGTCTGACTTTTGTACCTTATAAACATAAAAGAGGTCATATATTTATATTTTTCCACTGAATACTCACTACGCATACATGAAATAACAACAATTAAATTATACCTCAATCTATTTTCCTCAACGCTCACTATTTAACTTTTGAGCCAATCCTACAACATTAAACTTTTCTTTCTTTTTGTACTGACTTGATTATCCTTGTCAAATGCTGGATTTATGAGAAAAGCAGCAGCACTGATGAGAATTGAACTATTCTTCTTGGATTTCTGTGATATGTCCCATACAAATTATTTCTTGCTTTATTCCTTCATGTTTTGTATTTTGAAACAGTATTCACATAAACTTAAAGCTCAGACTAGTGGTTTTAATAAGAATTTGATTGCTGTTTTAAAAAAACTCAATATAATTTAATAGTCTATAAATCCAAATTAAGACTTTTGACATAATATTAAACACTTCGCTTAACTTTGCTGAAAGGGTTATTTACCGGGAAATAGACTAGAAAGAAAATTCACACACAGCTGGCTTACATACTGTTTAGTGGCATTTATTAGCTGTAACCTTCTGATTATCCCATTTTCATATATTGGATGAAAATCACAACTGTTTCCAAAATAAATATCTGCACTTTTTCAACACATTATATGGGCTACTTTCCTCACTTATAACCACACACAAACATTTCCCGAAAAGTTTTTTTTGACCCACAGAGTTTAATTATATTTATTTTTTCTTTATTTCCCTACCAAGTCACGAATATAACATTTTATAAAAGTATACCTCAAATGTTTGCAAAACTTTCTATTATGTGTATCTAATCCACTAGCACTATTTTAATAGTAATAACCAAAACAATAATACTAATCATTGTCTGACCCATAGATTGCATTTTCTTGACAACGTATGGATGCAAAACAGATATAAACAAAATAAATGCTAGAGTTAATTGTAGCAAAATCTTTACAAAGTTAAATTTTTCGAGACCCATCTGTACCAAATACTGGAAGAATACAATGTATAGAAAATTAGTTAACTTTTAACTGATATAAGATTAGGAGGGGGAAATTTATAGAATTAAAATAAAATGAGTTGTGAGCACTATTCTCATGACAGATCTTATAAACTGACAAAATAATCCCTACAAATATATAGGTAGTCTTCAATTAACAAGTCTTCATTTAATGATGCTTTGAAATTATGATGGCACTGAAAAAAATTACTCCCAACCTGTCCTCAAAGTTATAACCCTGCTTTCACTTGATTGTGATTCAGGCACTTGGTAACCAGCTAGCATTTACAATGTCCTATTGTCACATGATCATTATTTGAGACTTTCCCGGTGGACTGCCAACAAGCAAAGTCAATGGGGATGCCAGCATGGAAATAGGAGGACTTTTTCAAATAATTTGATTTGATCATTGCACAGTCATGAGACAAAATATCAAAATATTGTCACTGCTTTTTATTATTTACACTTTAAACAATTCAATCAAAATTCCATGGTAAAATATAGAAGTCTAAGAAAATGATGTGACTACAGCCTATTGCACAATTATCTGGAAATATGCTCCATTAAACCTAGTAGTGCTTGCTTCTGACTGAATATATTACAACAGTAAAATACATTAAACATTAGCAAAATTATCTCTGGCCAGTTGCAATGCATCCTTTAACTTTTAATTAAAGAAATCAAATGTTATTGCAAAAAGTGTTGCTGTTTCAGACATTGCACAGATGTATTTTCTCCATATTCAGTTTCCAGACAATAAAAAATCTTCATAAATTATCTGGGATAATTGAACTCCTCTTTGTTCACTTTCCACTCCATCCCTGAGTAAACTTGAACATAAATTTGGATTTTTGCAAACACTAATATTAAGTTATCCTTTACTCTCAATACATTTATACAATATTAAATTATATTGTACATTTGGAGATAAATGTATTCTCGATCATTTATACAATGTGTATATATATATATATATATATGTACTGTGTATATATATACATATATATATGTACTGTGTGTGTATGTGTATACACACACACACACACACACACACAGTACATATATATCTATATCTATATCTGAAAAGCTTTGGTTGGAATAGGAAAGGAAAGTCCTTCCCAAAACTTTAATATGTTTTAAAAGCTTCCTCATTCTCTTTTATATTTTTTTTACCCTAGCCTTCCTTTGCCTTTACTGAAAGACCTATGTAATTTCCACACAAGAAATTCTTGTCTAACCTAAGATACATGAAATAGTAAAAACACACTATTTTAAAATTAAGTAAAAAAAAAAAATCCAGCACAAATTCTGACAGAGGTTGGATCTCTAACAATTTCAGTCCTTGAATATGCATAAATTAGTAATAATTCACTAAAATTGTCTCCTATATGCTTTCTGTTCAGCCTCATGAACAACAGTGCTTATCTTATTTAAAGCTGCCATAAATCTATCTAGCTTATCTCAAATTCATTAAGTTAGTCCATGTTTTCCATAGGCATAAGTCATTGGCAAGATGGTATCCAAAGAGCAGCAGACTCTGAAGACAAACCAAGTTATATCACAGGAAAAGGTTTGGCAGCTTCTAGATAGGTTTCTCTGGAAGTCTTTACAAATCAATGTAACTATGAACATTCTTATTAATCCTATGTTGCTGCCTACAGAACATTGTCTGACCTTTCCCCACCTAGCAGGTCATCAACAGGTTACCCCTGAGCAGTCTTATAGGTTCCAGAGAGACATCTTCCACTTCTTTATCTTTTGGTGCTGTTTGATCTGACACTCGTATTTTTAGGACTGGATAGAAAAAATTCCAGATCTGCCATGTCTAGGGTCAGAATCCTGGAGCTTCTTCTGCTAGGACCTGGCAGTATGGAATCTCATCCCTCAATCTAAAAAGCCCTCTTGAGATTAGATCCTGCCATCTCATTTGCTCACTTGCATGTTTTGGACAGGGTAGTGAAAAGTACAGCCTGTGAGAGACCCATCCAGTATGGATAGGGCTAAACAAATTGGCTCTTTTAAACTTATTTTGGAGGATGGAGGATCAACAAACAAAGTAATGTCTCTTTTGAGAAATGCAGACAAAGGGGACATAGTGGAATTTGGAGACTAGCCCTCAATATGTCAAGGATTGGGATGGTCTTGAGTTATGCAGCCTTGCTTTAAGATAATGAAATAAATAACTAATGAGACCATATTCACTTGCTATTGAAAGACTGATTTTCTTCTATTTGTACCTTAAAAGAGGGATGGGAAACATATGAATCCAAGAAAGATAATGATAGGCAGCAGTGATATGACTATTAACTATATGCCTGGTCAAGCATAAATGACCAAGCAAAGGAAAAGTTGCCTCTTGCCATTTCTAATATGAGATGGTAATACAAATACTTCTGCTGTCTCTAAACCAAATGTTACCTAATGATAAAATAACTGTGCACAAAGCAATTTTTTTAACAAAAAGGAAAGCTGAAATGAATTGTGTTTCAAATAACAATCTAATTGAAAATTCCATTACAAAAGATATTGCAGCAGTAGTAAGATTAGAGATTAATCAAAAGCTATTAAAATCCTCTCCTGTGGCCCTAATGATTCATTGGCTTCTCAGCAGAAAACTCAGCATGGTTGCCCATCATATGACTAGTTCAGAGGAGGAAATATAAAAATATGTGCCTTTCAGAGGCCTTTTAATGAATTTATTTTGTGCTGCTGTGAATCCCTTACCTCTAAAGTTGATACACCAAGTGACAAGGAATGAGAAGAAAAAATGTTTGTTTGAGGCACTCACAGCTTAAACCTGATACCTTCATCTTTTAATTATTGGTACTTGAAGAAGTACATTTAGGGCTAAAATACAATAGAAAGTTTAGTATGATTGAGTCTTTTCTAACTTTCCAATTTGATCATTTTTACATAAATTAGCATGACATTTTGCAGAATTTCCAGTCAATGTAGAAAACAATCTAAATCTGAAATAAATCAAATTTTACTTCTTCCTCACCCTAAAGTAACTTCCTGATAAAGAGAACTAAATCTTAGCTCCTCCATATTCCTCAGCTGCTATAATGTGATATCAAACATCTTCCCCCATGGTTCTGACTTAATTTTAAAGAGATTTTTAAAAGTATTAATATTAAATAGGCAAGGAACTGGTTAATACATGGATAAGAATTCTCAGACTCTTACCCAGGACACAGCAATACATCTTCCACTCTAGAAAATTGACCAGCACTCATAGTAAGAGTACACTCAAATAAATATGCTTGTTGAAGGTTGAAGATTAATAAATCATAATAAATCAACATCAGCCAAAACAGAGTCAAGCAATCAAATTTACTATTCACAACAATCTCATGACTTGAATATTTTTTCGATTGATATTATAAGGAACGGAATTCTTACTGCTTACTCTTCAGCTCTGGATGTGAAAGGTATTGATATTGTCTTTTCATAATTTTCCCATCTGGTTAAAATATCTTTCCTTCCAGCCTAACAAGCTTCAGACTTCACATTAGGGCTGTTGACTAGGAAGTGGCAAAATACAATGGGAAAAGAGCTGTGCAAACCACTTCCATATTGTCACTAAGGGAACAATGTCAATATGTCCAGAAACTAAGCTTGACCTGAGGGTGATTTTGCTTTGCATGCAGGCATTATTGATGATTGCATAAACAAGTTCCTCTACATAGTTACAGGAATAAATAAGCATTGCTTCCTTCATCAGGGATTACATTTAATTATAGCTATTTAAATTTTATGACATGTGCCTGAAATGTTTATTGAATTCCTGACATGTATGCAGCTACCTTTGAAAACTTTTCAGAAACTGCACCAGAAAAAGTAAATTGGCTTTTAAAGCCAAAAGGATGCTCAGCTGTGGATGTGTTTGGAGGTGAAAGGAAAGTCCAGAGGTGTAAACAACAATTGCATAGGAACTTTGAATGTAAGATCTATGAATCAAGATAAGCTGGATGTGGTCAAACATGAGATAGCAAGATTGAACATCAACATCTTGGGAATAAGTGAACTAAATGGGCAAATTTAATTCAGATGACCATTATATCTACTACTAATGGGCAAATTTAATTCAGATGACCATTATATCTACTACTGTGGACAAGAATCCTATAGAAGAAATGGAGTAGCCATCATAGTCAATAAAAGAGTGAGAAAAACAGTACTAGGTACAATCTCCAAAATGACAGAATGATCTTGGTTCCTCGGATCTTTGAATCCAAAGCAAACCCTTCACAATCACAGTAATCCCCAGCCACTGATGACAAAGAGGCTGAAGTTGACCAGAAGGCCCACAAGACTTTCTAGAACTAGAACACAGGAACAAGAGACCAAATTGCCAATATTCACTGGATCATCGAGAAAACAAGGGAGTTCCAGAAAACATCTACTTCTGTTTCATTGACAGAAGCCTTTGATTGTATGGATCACATCAAACTGTGGCAAATTCTTAAAGAGATAAGAATACTAGATTGTCTCCTTATCTGTCTCCTGAAAAACCTGTATGATGGTCAAGAAGCAACAGTTAGAACCAGACATGGAACAAAGGATTGATTCAAAATTGGGAAAGAAGTACGATAAGGCTGTACATTGTCACCCTGCTTATTTAAGTTATATGCAGAGCACATCATGCAAAATGCTGGGCTGGATGAATCACCAGATGGAATTAAGATTGCCGGGAGAAATATCAACAACCTCAGATATGCAGACGATACCACTCTAATGGCAGA
>JANHZU010007743.1:40206-51424 GCA_032468055.1 Acrochordus granulatus | reverse complement strand
TCTCAAGGTTGTTGTTGTGGAGGAGGAAGATGTGTTAAATATGTTTACTGCCTTGAGTTGTTTATAAAATAATAAAGACTGAATACAAATACATAGATAAAATAAAAAATAAAATGTATCTATAGAATATTTAGTTCCATCTTAATTTAGCTACAGATAGAAACCCTGTTACCATAATTGCAAAAAATGCAATCAACTTGTGCTGGCTATAAGGACAAATATAACCATGTCTATTTTGAATTGAAAAAAATAAATCCTTCTTCATGCCATGACTTAAGTAAGAATAATAACAATAATTTAAAAATAAATGATGGCTAGCACTGATATGTAGATCTAAACATCCTATGATTTAATGAAGCTATCCTATTCTCCAAGTCCTTGTTTTGTTGCTTTTATTGTAATCTATTACTTCTAATAATAATATTTCACTCCTTAGCATTCCAGTTTTAGATTTTCATTAGTACCATACATTCCTAAATTATTTGGATTTGGTACCCTGGTTCAAAAAGGAAAACTGGGGCCATTTATTTGAAAGCTTAGTCCTGAGGAAGGGAGACCTCCTCTTCTGATTCAACCAGATTCTAGATAATATTGAAGTACATCTTTCTTTTCTTTTCTTTTCTTCTCTCCCTGCCCAGGTAGACCTCTTTGAGCTGAAAGAGAAATAATCTCTGGAACTTAAACAGATGGATAGAAGAATAGACATCCTAGACAGGATTTAGCAAGCTGGTGTTATTTGTTTATCACAGACACTCCTACTTTAAGTTGCATCCAGAATGCCATTGTATCACATTGAGTTGTATCTCTCCCAGGCAATTTTAAAACAAGATTCATTGTCCATTGCTATTCATTTTTTCCATGAAGCTAGTGCATCTATAGTAAAATGTCCATTCAACATATTGGAGAAATTAAACCAGAAATAAAACCATTGTCTCTTTTAAAGGAACAGTCCAGATCACCCCAGCAATGTTTTTTAATCATCAAAATTGTTCTGCAACTTGAACTTCCACGTTTATTCACATTCTTACAAATTCTATTCATTGTATTCTGTGCCTTAGTGTGAGTTAATCCTTAACCTGAGAGAATTTAGCCCGTCTCCTGTAATGCATATATTCATGCAGCTGAGACATAAAGCATCCTTTTTTTCAATGGCATTAGCTAAGGCAGTTCATTCTTGAAGAAGACTTCACAATAAAAGAATGAACTCCAGCTATAGAGGGTAACAGTAAAGATTACTTTTTACTCTGAAATTTCTGATCTACTGCATTGTGAATTAATACATTTATCTTGGAACTAATCCCATTGGAATAACTCTTTTTCACTGCTAATAATATAGTAGGGAGCAAAACTAAAGACATTGGTCTGCACCACATAAAGCAGTTGTAACTTCCATTCCTTGTTAAACAGAAATCAATCTGCGTCTAGATATAATGCACTAAATGGTCAAAATCCAAAGCATAGTTTGCATATTTAAGACCTTTTGCAGTCAACAGGGCAAACAGTACATTCAGCTGTAGCCAAGGTTTATATTATACTTCTCTGTCTCTCCCTAACGCATGCATTGATTCATAAGTTCATTCTTCTTTCTTTTCTTTACTAATCTTGAAGTCTAGCTCTAATGGTGGCAGTGTAGTAAGATTTTTACTACATCTTTCAAATGTATCTGTTGGTGAATATCAACAGTGATACTGGTATGATTTTTCTCACTTTTTTATTGCCCTTTTGACTATTTTTAGTTATCTGTGTGTCTATCAGTATTTGAGTGAGAGATGGCCTAGCTGAATTTATAGCTGTTGCTAAAGTTTTGGTAGTAGTGTCAGATGTAGCAAATGGTTGCATCAACCCAGCCTCTAATATTTTCTTGATTCAAATAAGTACTTTCTTACTTATATGTTCTAGTGTGATTGTTTAAATGTGCATAAGAAGATATCTCTACACTGTACATGAGTGAAATTCCAGGCATATAGAATCTATTCATTCAATAATGATTCCTTCCACTAGGCTAACTATAGAAACCTATTCTCAGAATTAGTGACATAGGGCTAGCTTATCCACTGCAAAACTCAAGATATAGACAATTCCCAAAGACCCAAAAATTCTCAGATAAATCAAAATACAACAAAGACATATAATAATATTATATAGTTTATGAATACAATATGCAAGATGTTTGTCAATAGTTGCATCTTGAGGAGGTTAAGTGCCCACAAGAACTATTAAGCCTTGACTTTATAATTGTATCCAAAGATATACCCACCTGTTCCACTTTTGGCATAGTTGAGAAGTGATTATTGACAGCTGATCAACTCAGCCATATTGTGCATGTTGTTTTGAAGTTTTCAGCTGTAGTTCTCTGACTGAGCTATTTGCTGATCAACATTGATTTGTAATCTGTTTTTATCAATTGCAAGATGTACTGCATTTCCAATTCCCAACAGCTCAACCAATATGACCTTAGGCACACTTAGGCAAGTTAAAAATGAGCAACCTAGAAGAACCACATTTCTTTGCAATGTACATATAGGTGCAAGTAGTTAATTGAATGAATGCTATCAAGACAGTTTAACATTTTATAAGAATCTGAGACAGAACTTTATACATGGAAGAGGCAAGAGAGGTTACAGTTAATTAGAGCAATTTATTTTGGAAAACCTACTGAAAAATATCTCCTGAGGTTTTGAATTAACAAAATTTGGAAGGCAGCATCATTTCTCAGCTGAAAAAAGCTATTGCATATTTTATATGAAAATAAGAGGATAAAGCTAAAAAGTAAGATCAGATCAATTTTATTATCACTGTTGCCAGCAAAATTCAGTCGAAAGATCTAATATTGCTTTCATGCTGTTAATGTTGGGGAAAATGGATGTATTTTCCAGAATAGATAAAAGAGAATTCAGAAGATTTAGCCCCAAGATAACAATGGCTTCTTATTCTATTTACACTAAAAGTAAATAGCAAAAGTCAGAGATTGAAACCAATCCAAGCTTATTATTTTAGTCTGTGTGCTATGGAAGAAGCTACATTTGTACCATATTGAAAAGAAAAAGTATTTTCCTTAAAAAAAAACTAAAAAATTCTTCTATGAGCCAGGAGGGTCTCTATGTTATTATATAACATTGAAAATTAGTAGATGCTTATTTTAAAATTGTAGTTTTGAGGAGACATTGATAATAACCTTTATTATTTTTAATAAAAGATATGGCATGCATATAAACAGGAACTGATAATTTTGCTTGAAAGACAAGTACCTGGTATTTCATCCAATTTCTTTCAATTTTTCATCAGTTTTGATAGCAGTATCTCTGCTTACAACTTACAACTACATTTTAGAATTTTAATCTGGTAAATATTTTACTTCAGTGTGCTTTGCTGATAAGAAGATAAAATACTATGTAAGTCCTACTTCATTTCAGTTTTGTGTATTGTGTTTATGTGTGTGTGTGTGCATGTATATTATGCAATCCCATTACTCCTGCTATTTATTCATTCTTAGCTATTCCAACATATATACTGGAGGGTTTATAATTTGGCTTTCCAGTTGCAGAAGAGCAGTTGTAACTCTTTCAGACATGAATATTATAAATGTATAATGGTTGTATTTCATGACAAGGCTGAAGGGCTCATATCATTTCAAGCCACCATATCAGAGTTTCAAAAAAGGATGAACACAAGATAGCCACAGGTTTTCTCTATCTCTTTGTTGCCATTTTAGTGGTTGTATGGATTTTTCCAGGCCAGATTCAATAGCCATAAATTATTAATTTGTTTAGAATGCCATTAATTCTTGCTTAGAATTAATTGGACTATAGGCTAATAAAGAGATCATAGGAAAGTTGAAATTCAGAATGATATTTCCCACAATACTATTTATACAAATTTGTGTAACTGTTATGTAGATAATTAAATTTAAAAGGCCACCCAACTTATGAAGACTCTAGGCGTTCATTATAAAGCACTAATGAAATGCAAATGGGAAACCTCAGATGTCTGGAAAGCACAACTGTTCTAACCCAAAGAAAGACAAAGGCCCAACCACTCCCTCTAATTCAAAGCCTGCAGGAAGAAAAGCAATATCTTTAAAAGGCAGTGGACTACAAATTTTCCTCTGCAATTGTCATACCTCTTTGCTGCCTTGATCGGGTATTATTGCAGGACATTTGTTGGCAAACCACTCATTTCTATTTAATATTGATAATATGTAGCTGTTTATATTTAGCAGAAAGAGACTATCACTTAAGCAATATATGGACACAGCTTATTTAGGGGCTTTGCTTTCCTTCTGAATTAGTATCATCTTCTTTCATTGACTATTATCAGGTAGTTGCAATAAGAATGCCATTTTTGTTAAAAGGAAGAAAAATGATTTTAAAGATAATGCATGTAAGACAGAACAGCCCACTTTTTTACACTTTTTTACAGAAACATGCTGTTTGCTTTTGACTTAGCCCTGATCTTCTGGCTGTAATCAACTTGCAGCCAACTACAGGCACTTCTAAAGTGTCCTATTATCTGTTTGGCACATATTGATGGGTGTTTGTAGAGTATATGCTGTATATAAAAACAGAACAAAGTTGTTTATGTTCTCCAAAGACCAACAGTGATGGATCATTTGAATGGTCTATCTCAAGGAATGCCCTTTCAGGCTTTTTTATGTGAATGAAAGACTATAAATGTTACAGTTGAATAATAAGCACAACGTCAAACTTTTTATGGTGGATAGTTGATCCTCAGTGACATATGAAAGCTTCACAAGTTATATTTCTGCCTTTTGGTCACCTATGAAAGGTGAATAAAACAGTGAGTGCAATCCTGGTTTCTGAAAGTGGTGATAGTTGAGCTTTTTAAAAAGGGTTTTAACAGAATAGATGGGAATAATTTTTTTTATTCTCATGTTAGTGGGACATTGTAAACCTTAATGGATATGATGAATATTCTTTCATTCACACTTGCAATGTAATGTGATCTGTATAAAAATAAAAAAGAATGGCAACAGAAATAAAGGCTTTTAGAAAAAAAATATTCTGCAGACCTTCACCACTGGATAATCAAACCTCCTGCAGAGATCCACCACTAACAGCAATCTTAGTATATCACTTTCTATCAAGTTAGAATTAATAATTATTTTGCTCAAGAAAATTGCAATTACAGACATTTGTTGAAAGTCCTCAGTTCCAGGCAAAGTGGTTCTATATAGACTACAATCATTTGGTTCTATATAGACTACAATCATTGAATTTGTTTTATTTTACTTTATGAATCTCTTAAACTAAGACTTCCAATAAGATTGATGCTTCTGTTTTCAAAAGTATTGCTTCTGCTAGCACTTTGAACATAACTTATTTTTCACAAATCTCACAAACCATCTTTGGGGCTATTTTCTTCATTTATTTGAATATTGAGTTTGTAGATTATTAAACTGCTTTGTTGCCATTAAGAAAAGGGATGAAAAATAAGCTTTATCCAGTTTACTACTGAGACCTGTACAAGGCCTAAATGACTATTTGGGGGCTGGGAGTGATTTCCTTTTTCCTAGACCAGCATTACTGTATGTACCATGTGGCTCTAGTTTTAAAATGGAAATTAATGTTCAGCTTCATTTCTTTCAAAATAAATGGAGAAACTCCCTAAAGGAGCCAAATGTTTTGATAAAATTGTCACATAAACTTAAGAAGCGTTTAGATAAAACAGAAATGTAGAAAATCTGAATGTCATAGCCATTACCAAATATTTGATTATAAAAAATGTGTTCAGTATTAGCAGGATTAATTGAAGCAGAGATGGAGATGATAGCGGAAATCTGACGGATGACATTACATCTACCTCTTTGCCCACTTTTTATATGCATATAAGTACAAAAGTTGATTCAGGTATTACCTATCTGTACTGGATTGGGGCTAAAAGACACAATTTTGAGGAAACCTGAGCATCAAAATGAATACCTGCAGTATATGCCACTTCTACCTGGATGATTTAAAAATGTGCCAAATAAAATTTGCCCTTATTTGTTCCATGGAGAGAAAAAGGTATAATCCTGCACTAGGTTATCATTTAAGATGTAAAATTCTTTCTATGGTTGTAGCTCCATCTGACATATCTGGAAGCCATAAAAGTATTTTATGAAAAGTATTTGATGTAATGGAAATGATCACAAGCTGGGGTTGTTGTCATCTCTTTGGATAAAATGTTCACCTTATTCCCTAGCTCATCAAGCAATCTGATGATTCAGTCCAGAAGCTTGTTTTGTACTTGGATAATAGAGTCACTCTCCCATTTACCTGGAACCACATTCAAGAAATATTGTTTGTGCCATTCATCCACTAGCAATTTAGAAAGAGGAGGAGTTCTAAAAAAGCAAACAACTCATATAAATAAATGTGACAGGAATTATTTATTTATTTGCTTCTGGCTCTCGCTCACTGTTGCAATTTTTCTTTTCCTTCCTTTCAAAATAAGATGAAGTCAAACAAACAAAATAAATGGGTGTCTCTTTTCCATAGTTTGACTCTATAGAATGCAGTGCCAAAGTATATCCATGGCTAATGGTTGTGTAGTCTGCATTGTTAAGTCCTAATGATGTCTGAAACTGTCTGGGAAAAAATGAATTCTACAATATAGAAAGAACTGCTAATGATCAGGCTGATGAACACACACTTCAACTTTAATATACTAGAGTAGTTTAAGATTATAGGCAGTAGTTTAAACAGATAATGTGGGTAGGATATATAGCTGAGCCATACTATGGTTCTGGCCTACAATTCAATATACTTTTTTTTTAATTAGTGGAGGTTCCTTTTTTCGAGCCTCTGCTCCAGATTGTTATCTAAGTCATCTTGCTTCCACTCCCCAGAAGTGCTAACATATACTCCTAATAATGGAATATACTATTGGCATTAATTTAGGGAGGAAAAGGACCTGTACCTTCTATTATGTCCTTAGTGGTCAGTGTTTAACTTAATTGTTAATCTAGCATGTACATTTTAGTAGCATTCTATTCCTTTTCAGAAGTATCAAGAATAGTTGCCTACTCCATGGCTTCTCCTGAATTTTAAATGTGCTTTAGGGGCTGAGGCTTGACCATGCTTATATTTGCTCGAGGTGATACTGCATGTTCTGCCAAACAGAGCATAAAAGGAGATTTTTGTATTTCATTCATTTGTGACTATATTCCAAGGCTTCTGAGAGATGTCTATATGTAGCAACTTTTAATGAAAATACATTGGTACTGGATGAAACCAGAAAATATCTATGCAAGCTGTTATTGCCTCCTAATGTTCTATGTAAGAAATTGGCATTTCTATTTTGTCAAATCATATTTTGGTCTATTTTGTCTAATCAGAGTTTGTGATTAATACTATATATCAGATGTAAATATTTAGCAAAGCAAATTGTGTATTTTAAATATATTCCACTAAAATCAATGGAACATGTTCCCAAATTGGTCCACAAGTGCCCACTCAGAGTAGAATCTTATACATACATAAGTAGAATTAGGTTGCAGTGAAACAAATATCCAAAGGTTAAGAATCTAATAAATTCTTTCAAAATAAGTCTTCTATGTGGCACGTAAAACTATTGCACATCCAACCCAGTCTTGAAGTTGTACTGAAATGAATCTAGATCATCAACTTTTTCCCCAGATATTCCTGGAGTATGAGTCATGATACTATTTACTAAAGCCTTGTCATGATACTATTCAGGCACTATTCAAAAGAAGCAAATTAAATATTAATATAGCTCTTAAAATATTAAGGTGAATATGCACTGCTGAGTTGTCCATCCTGCACAATGACATTAATAACACCTGGGCTCCCTGAATCATACCTGATTCTCTAGTTGTGAGTATCCAGGATGGACAAAGACTAAGAATGCAGACATTTTGTGAAATTTCTCCAAAGACTGCTTAGGCTGCATTAAGTAAAGCTCTTCCCATAATGCAAGTAGCTTAGACAGCGCTCTGTACGGTCCTGGAATGTTATTAGCGATGACATAAATATGAGCAAGTAGCATGAAAATAGATAAAAAGTTTGCCTCAGAAACTTATCACAGCCACTCTCAGGGAATGCCATCATTTGCCCACTTAAGTCTCATTTTAGGAACCTATTTCTGCTGGATTGCTAAAATATGAAACAGAGGTACAGAAGTAAGTATTCTGTGAAATTTGCCAATGATAAGTGCGGTCATGTAACCTTACTTGGGTTTTGCAATATTTTTGCATGCAAGAATAGCAAACTTGCCTACATATTGTCTCTAGTGCTAACGCACTTCCCTTCAGTCTCCCAAATAACCACTTGGTGGATTACTAGGAGCAAACAATATTGCCTTTCTTTGCTTCCTATAATATTTTAAGTGTTACAGCACTGTGGCTGAAGTATCCCAGTTCTTCTAAAATCAGAAATATAAAAAATATGTATAAAAGCAGGAGAAAAGTGAAGAAAGCAGCCCTATGTAGTATCTTGAAATATAAAAACATTATTAGAAATGATCAAAGGCCTGTATCAAAAATAAATAATGGATGTAATAACCATGTAATTGTTACAGTAACTCTTCAGAGTTATTCATTCATTGTGTTGAAGCTTCTTGTTTCATCATGGCATTGCAGTCCTTTAAATATATATTTAAAAAACAGATACAGAAATGGAATAGAATTGCACTTGTAGTGGTGATCACAGATTTACCAAGAAAGCTGTACTTGGGAAAGTTAATGTTAAGCTGTAGAAAAACAATTAAATGATATAGCTTTCAGTTCCCGATGGCAGTATATTTCAGGGAACAATAGCAGAAAAGCCAAAGTGTTTGAAGAACAGCTTCACTAAAGTCTATCCTCTGCTTTCTGAATTGATAAATATATATTTGGGGGGTAATGGGGCTCTAAGTGGTAATTAAACTCACAGTTCTATTTTGAGTCTTACAATGGATTCTAAACAATATGCTGAGAAACAAAGAATATAATCAACAGCCTAATGAGAAAGTCAGTTTTGTGATGTTTTAAAACACTATTTAAGTTGTACTATTGATGAGCATATCAGACTTTTAAAATCATACACATAATATAAGTTTGTGTAAATGTAAAACACATCCAAGTGCAAGAGTGGGATGCACTATTGGTACAACATCTACTGGTAATTAGGAAACTAAGAAATATTTAAAGATAATTGGGAAAATAAGATTGTTTAGGAAATATCCTCCAAGATATACTGATCTGTAAACTATTTTATAGATATTTCATATTGTTTGCAAGTATAATCTAATACATGAATTCATTTCAAAAATAAGAATTATGCTGCTGTAATTTAACACTTATTAAAAATGCATATGGTTTATTTGTACGTATACTTTTAGGTGAATTCTTTTTTGGGGTTCTCAGTCATCTGGTTTTGTTTCCAAAGTGTTGTACAGCAATCTTTCATTGTTCCAATGTAGTTTAAAATAAATTTATCAAATGGAAAGGCACAATTGCATAAAATTTATTTCATTCTCTCCCAGGGTTATCAAAATCTGTCTATCCCTTGACTAAAATAATATTGTACACTTAAATTCAGCAAGATAAGGTTCCTTTTACGTAAAATGTTGTCAGTGTGCACATTTATTATTTTTTATTTATTGACAGGCTATTGCAAAAGAAATATATTGTTTTGATGATTCATATAATTGTTTTTTTTTTGTGTGAAGTGTTTGATCAATGAGCAGGAAAATAAGTCTACCACTCCTACCTAATAAATCTATGATAGTTTTCTGAGGGCCCAGGAAAGAGAATGGTGGTTCAGAAAACATTGCAAATATAGAACATACAAATTTTTCTCCATTATCTGGAAAATGGATACCAGCTATTATCAGGAGAAGGATAAAATATCTATCCTAGCAAATTCAGAAGAAAATAGGGTCCTAAAAATGGAATTATTCAATTGTTGAAATTTCTATAACTTAATCCTTTTTTTTTAATTTTGAATAGATTTAATCAGAAAAGCTTCCCTGATTTTTTTTGGGGGGGGAGGATCAGCTAGGTGGGGCATTAGTTGTCAAAACATATATGCATATACAATTGCTTTTTTGTAGGGTTTTATCAATGTGATATGTATACAGTGTACAATCAATTAGCATAAAAACATTAAGTTCTGATATTCATCACAGCAATTCTTCAAGAATAAAATGAAAATTAGAATAAACAACATAAGAATGTAGAATAATGGAAAATGAATTTTACTTACACCATTAACAACACAGAAGTTCATTTATTCTCAGTTGATATGTAAGGTGCACAGATCCCGTAGGACAATCACAGTACTATTTTTTCTGCAGAAAAAATCTTAGCATATTTAGAAATGTTCAAAAGTCATGTATCAAAGGAGTAAGAAAGTATTTAGAAGACAATGGCAATCCATTCAAACATAAATTGTTCATGGGGCCTTCCTTTTATTACACCTTGAATGTTCTTCAGTGGCAGGAAATTTTTCACAAAATATGTATTATTACTAACTGACTTCTGATTTACTGGTTCATGAGTTTTCATACAGAAGAAATTTTGTTGGCCACAATTTTGATGTAACTGATGTTATCAGTTTTTAAGGAACAAAATAAAAGATTATTTTATCTTGTGAATTCACCCAGTGAGGCAATTGTTATTTTCTCATGCATTTATGGATATTTACATACATGACTACTAAAATGCATACATTTTTATTTCATATTCATTTAGATATAAATGAAGCAATGTCCTAAGAACCATTTTAACCCTACGTTCACAAAAGCTCATACAACATCTGTGAATAGTTTCCAAAGTATCATAGCATCAATATCAATATGAAGATGTTGCCTAAACATATGTACAACATAATAGCTCTTTAGATATACCCAGCCCTGTTAAACCTTATATAGATGACGAGTTAAATTTCTGCATATTTTTATGCTCTATAGCATTCCAAGGAGCTTATATAAAAAGTTCTTTTCAGATGTGTTTCTTTCAGAACAGAATGTGGCTACACACTTTCAGTTTAACAGTTACCCAGTTTAGCAGAATAATACCTATAACATGGGAACTACATTTGTTGCTGGTAGGCTTCCAGATCTTGTTGTAGGAAGCCTTATATGGCTATATACTTTGCTTTTAAATCTACATTCAGAACTATTGCTCTGGGTAGAATATGTCCACTGGAGAAGGAAATGGCAACCCACTCCAGTATCCCTGCCAAGAAAACCTCATGGACAGCAACAAAAGGCTAAA
>JANHZU010007743.1:29726-40106 GCA_032468055.1 Acrochordus granulatus | reverse complement strand
TCATAGTGAAGAGCCAGCATTGTCTGAAAACACTTCCATGGTCATGTGACTGAATATGCCAAGGTGCACAGATCACTGTCACCTTCCCACCATTTAAGGTGGATCTTATTTATATACGACCTTTAATTATTATAGAAACAGCTAGTTTCATTTGTAACTCCAGTGTAACATCTTTTCTCCATATCATTTTTAAATTCACATTTGAATCAGCTTCAGTCTCTGTTTCATCCAATAAAATTGTCCCTTTTCTACAACCTCTTTTAAATCCATTTTATAATGGCAGTTTATCTTAAGAGTAATTTTTGAGTCCAAATGTATGCTTGAATTCTTCAAAAGTTAGATTACTGTGCTCCATTCTATATTAATTCTGTATCTTCTTCTTTAATTACAATTTTTAGTTCTTTCTGTTTTCTTCTAGTGTTATAGCTTCAAAGTCCCATCTTATCCTGTTTTTTTCTAAACAACTAAATTTTCCCATGTAAAGATTTCTTATAATTAATTTCAAAATCCTCATATAATTTTTACAAAATTTCAAACAACCCACTGAAAGGATTCCTATACTTTCAAAATCTTATTTCAAATCCATCCTTAGTTTGAATGTGATGCTTTAAAGATTTGTTAATAAAAAAGAGATATGTAAAGAAGAGATATTTTGTGGTAGTGTCAGAGAAGGTGATAAATTACTGAAATTCTTTGTATCTGTCCTAATGGAGGAGAAGTCATTTATACATACATACCTACATATAAACTATTATTTTGAAGCTAGACCAAAACTTCCCTGAACATGTTTTAAGTTGCTACTTGAGCAAAAATCTAGAGACCAGGAAGATACCATAATCATATACACTCTGGGATCAATACTCTCAAGTTATCCAGAGGCTTATGGGTTAACAACAATTCTACCTTCGTAAGATTTTTTATTTTAATTCATATGTTTATTAATTTTGAACAGCATACAAAAACAAAATGCATAACAAAACATAAAATACATTATAAAACAACAAATAACCACAAATATACAATATATACAATACAATAAAAAGGGAAAGGGAAAAAGAGAAAAAGGCAACAAACCTTCTCTCATGTGACATTTCCAATCTAACTCTGTATGGATATCTTTCCACAAGCTCCACCCCAGAAAAAACACATATGTTCCCCTTTTTATTTTAATCTGATTAATATGTGAACTGTATATTATATACCTTATATTGATTATGTTAATTCATATGCTATATTAATTATTAGGTGCTTGTTGTTTGTATCCAATGCTTTGCAACTCCATGGAGTGTATCACAGCAGGTCTTCCTGTCCTCCGCTGTCTCCTTTGGAGTTTGCTCAAAAATTTATTATGTGCTACAATTCATTTCATAATCATAATATGCATTTCTATTCTATCAAACTATAAACTATATATATGCTTTATTATACACTTTTATTCATTTTTTACTCCTTTTACACATTTTCTTTCTATAAACCTACTCATTAATATATCACCATCTTAATTATTTAGTTTATCAATTATTTAATATTTCCAGTACATTTTTTACAATATTTCTTATGATTATAGACCTTTTAATTTTAATTCTTAGTCAGTTAATCTATCTACAGAAACTTCTTTGATAAATTTCTTCTGCAGAAATCCCCAGAATGGCTTCCAAACATTCCCAACTTTCTTGAATTGTTTTCCTTCAGGAGGGCTTTCAGCTTTGTCATGCCAACCATAATAAGATTTAACCTAAACTTAATCTAAACCATCCAATTCCTTGCAGCCTTTAAACACTGGTTCAGGATTTCCATAGCATCTCCAGTCCAGCTTAGGTGGTAATTTATACTTGGATCTCACCAATATATTGATGAAACATCACTCTGAACTAACTACCGGGAGCCAACAAACCAAGCACGCACAGCAGTTTCATATCTACTATGAATAGTATGAGAAAGAGCACTAAGGTCCATGAATCCCATACAAGAGTGCCAATGGACTTCAGTGCACTCCCCCATGAGCTGTTCCTCCTTAACACAATGCTCCCAACTGCAAATCCTTGCAGTGGCTCAGAAATACATTATAGTTAATGATATTTAATGCTTTCAAGAAGTCAAATGAGACCAAGAGGAGCATATAGTCTTCCAATCAAGATCATAGTGAAAGATGTCCACCAGAGCAACCAGTGCTGTGGAAAAGATCCAACTAATCCATCTTTTTAATTATTCTCCACAGCTGATTTGCCAGTACTTTTTTTTTCTTAAAACAAACTTTTAGAAAGAATTTTAATTACAATAATAAAAAAGAATAGAAATTTAACTTAAAGGAAGAGAAGAAAATGGAAAGAATAAAAAGTGCAAGAAAAAATAAAATTAAAAACTCAAAAAAAGTTACTCCAACCTTGATCACAACAAGTATAAACAAACTCCCTTTAAAATTAAGATTCAACTGGCTTATCTGCAGGAACTTGGTCCCACTCATCTTTTTTTTTTAATCTGAATAAGGTTAGTGGGTGAGAGGCTGAGGAGAAGAACTGACAGTTTTGTTCTTATCATCATTCGGTGGGCCCAAACCTGAATTCCTACTAGTTGCATTTGCAATTCTAATTTCTTACATCGCTACTCTAAGCTTCTTCTGAGTAGTTTCTTTTACTTCATCTCCTTAGTAAGAGGAACCTTTGTTGTAAAACTGCTTAAAATAGAATTATTCAGACTTTAGGACAATTTTATCAAGTTGTTTTGAATTCTCTTTATGAAATTCCAACCATTTCCCTTTCTTCTTTAAAGTGCATAGTATCTTCTTTAAAATGCATAATATATTCCTGTCAATCCTGTCAAATTAAACTGGTCTATTAAAATCAGATGTTATGTTGATACTTGTAAACTGTTCCAAATTGCTGAAACTAAAATATGATCAAAATGATGTCCTTCTCAAGATTATAATTTTTAAAAAAGTAATTTATTTGTGTTTAAAGTTACATGAAGTAGGCATAACTGGTAAGCTGAAGCTGGTATAGCAGTATTTATGGGAGGCTGTATATAAAATCAAATGCAAATTCCAAGATGGCATTGGCATGGGATGCCATGTGGCTAAAGGGTTTCAACAGCTGGAATTCAATTAGCTGCACAGGGAAATGCCTATTTTTTGGCTGTGTAAGATGGTGAAATGCACCGTCCTGCTGTGTGATTAGTGTTTCAGTTTCATTCATTTGCATTTAAGTAGTCTCCTTCTGTTTGGAATAGCAGTAACTTTGTTTCATGGCAACACAGAAAAAATGTTCTCATCTTGTTAATGTTATTTGTGTGGAGATTAAGGATTATTTGTCCTCTGTGACTTGGACATTGATCCTAAGCATGCTTATTTATTTGTTAGAAGAAAGTTTCAATGAAATGAACAAAGCTGTCTTCCAAATCAGTGTGGCCAGGATCAGAAAAACTGTTTTTGCAAACTGTGTGCTCAGAGTGCAAAGTTGGCATTCTGAGGGCTGAACCTGAAATTCAAAATTTATGGCTATTGCTAGAATAGTTTTCAAGCTGAATTCTGAAAACTGAATTTATTCATATTTTACAAGTATAGTCATATGCATCCTTCCTTTCTTCTACTCCCTTTCCACACTCAAAACATTGGGGGTTTTGAGGCAGAAGTCCCTGATTTTTAATCCAGAAACTTTGGGGGGGGGTTGTTTGTTTGTCTGTGTATGTTTAAAAAAAAAGATAGTTGAGACCTTCAAAGTTGATATATAGTTAGGGCATTTATCTTGGGTGTACAATGTTCAGAAACTTTTCATAAGTATGGAAACAAACAATTTATCTAAACTTCATATATTTGCTTGGGAATGCAGAGAGAAAAGAGAGAGTGAGTGTGTGTTTTATTGCTGTGCTGACAGAAAGGACAAAAGATTTTTCTTCACACACTTTTTTCTCAAAGGACATATTTAGTTATACAGTCTTCAATTTTTCAGAAAGATTACTTAGTACCTTCCAGACAAAATAGATATTCAAATCCAAACTTTTGACAAAAAAGGATGCTTATGTAGAATCCCCAGACATCTTTGGTGTCATTTCTAGCACCTACTCTGAAGTTGTTACAAAATTTGATGGCACAACATACTTCTGTTAGGACACAGTTGTTCCTTTTTACTGCTTAGAAAATGATTAGTCTTTCAAAGCACTACTACCTATGCTTACCCTTAATAAACTCCAGTATAATCCCTGGACAAGGTGAGAAATCTGACTTCTTCAGCCACAGCTGCTTACCCTGCTGTCTGCCCTCAACACTGATATAGCAATATCTACATTAACGGGTAGTTTTTCCTTTTACATATGTGCACATTTATTCATTCCTTTGGCCTTGAATCTGCCCATCCAATACAATCATTAACCAAGGCCAATTGTTCCCCCTGGAGATTTGGAGGCTTCCTACTCTACAGTTGTTCCAAAAACAAGCTAAAGCAGCATTGTTCCAGTGGGCATTTGGCCCTTTGGTTTGTAGGTTAAAACTCTGAAAAGTTTAAATTGTTGATTTTTGTTATACATATATGTTTTTAAGGGCACTACTTTGGACTTTGTTGTACTTCATCCAGAGTGTATTGGGATTAGGGTAGACTATAATATTGTAAAAATAAATGAATATTCATGCAATTCATGTTTTAGTCATATTTTGTTTGGATTACTGCAAAATGTTCCATGTGAAGTCCTTCAAGAAGCTTCAATTGTTTCAAAATGCAACAGCTCAAGTAGATAAGGGTGTGAGATGTTTTACTATGTAACACCACTGCTTCAAGAACAAGGCTGCTTATCTGGTTTTAGGGGCAATTCAAGATGCTGTTTATTATTTGTTGTAGTGTTGCCTAGGATCTTTTGAATCCTATATTCAAATATATTTTTAATTGATCTTATTTTAATAAGATATTTTATTGAGTGTGTATGTCATAGATGTGATTATGATTGGAGCAGCTTGTAAGGCCAATAACTAACATATATAAAGTAGAGACATTGCACTAATGACAAAAGTATGCATTATTAAGGGTTTTTCTAGTGCTAATACACGGCAACAGTATAAGGCCATCAGAAATACTGAATATTTTGTACTGTGTTCAATTACTAGATAAAGTAACATCAGTGATCACTGAAATCACTGTTTATGAAACTATTGTTTAAAAGGTTTTTTTTATTAAGGCAAGAATCCATGGGAAAAAACACATAATGCTTGGAAAAATGAAAGGCAATAAAAAAGAGGCTAACAAAACAGTGAAACCATCTGTCTATTCATCTGCTTCTGAATCTATCTCTATATTAAAAGAAATAACATGAACGTGAATAGAGGCATTACATACAGACATGAATGTGCATATGCTCGCATATGTACTTGTATTTATTCCATATATGTGGATTTATTTCATATATGTGAAATTTGTTCAGGAATTGGTTGAGTTCAAAGACAATGTGCTATCCATTCTTTATACACATAGTTAATAAAACATGATATTTGAGTTCAACAGTTATTTTTTAAGTTTCCTGGATTATTTTATGTCAGGGTGTTCAATATCATTTCTTTGATCATGCAGCTGAAGTGACTCCTGACACCTTCATCATACATCCCTTAGTCTTTATACAAAAAGTGAATAGAATAAAAAATTATAAGGACTGGAAAAAGTGGTGGACTTTTTGTTTCCACATTTTTGCTTTAAAATCATGATGGTATGAAGGGAAATAGAAGAATATAAAATTATTCACAATGTTTGGAGAAAATCATTCCAATGTTTTTCCTCTTTGTCATAAATCTAAATCTAATAATCTATTAAATTTCAATGATTGGGAAATCAGAGCAGACAGAAAGACAAACAATAAAGATTACTAAGTCTGCCATCCTAAATCTATTAAGGAGAAAGTCTCATTGCACACAGTAGAACTAATTTCACTATAAATATATATAAAATTGTACAGAAAAGGAGTGTCAAAAATTCATCAGAGTCATTATAGTACTATGGTTATACCTATGAGATAGCTAAGCTAAAAATAGTATTTAAAAAAAATAAAAGAATTCAGAGTTATTTCTGAAAGTTTCCTTGAAGCCATAAGTTGTGTGTATAATGGTATGTGGCTTTAACAGATAAGTATCTTAGCTAGTTCACAGTGGTGCACATTTTTTATTTTATATATATGTGTGTGTGTGTGTTTTCCAAGAGTATCTATGTGTAACTGGAAATGAATTACAAAAGACTTTATGTATAAAGTTAATTTTTGCTCCCAAGTCATGTACTCTTTTAGTCAGAGGTTTTCTATCTTACAGAAGATAGAATCTAAATATTGTTACCAGTTGTACTTTTTCAGAACATGAATACTGACTTCAGAGTGATCAAACATGAGACTCATTTTTATTTTCAGGTACATATTACTTTTATTGTGAAGGGATAAAGGAACTAATCAATTTCTATATATGCATTTATATTGTTACTAAGTAGTTCAATATCACTGTGTCTTCGGGGTACTTTAATGTTTTAATTCTAAAATCTTCAGGTTCTGTCCAGGGAAGCTGACTGCAGAAAGAGTAGGCAATAAAGTCATGGTATTTTCTGTCTTTATTATATACATTAAAAAGAGTTGTTGCTTTTTTGCAGTGGATGTGAAATGTCCCAATGAGTGCTGAGATAACATTTCCCAGATAATGTTGTTATTTGGATTTTTTTTTACTTAATAGAAAAGGGTCACATTTTCCCAGGCATTCTCTACTATTTGGGGAAAATCCTGGAACAGTTTTGATCCAGAGCACTGGAGGAAATTCAGAATAATAGCTAGACCAAGCTACTTGTATAATTATAACTTATATAAGTTATACTTGTAGAACTAAGTGGTTAATAAGACACTGGGCTTCTCAGCTGGAAGGTCAGCAGCTCGAGTTCAAGACCAAAGCACTGCCATGTAACAGGGTGAGCTCCTGTAAACATGTTTGTAGAAAAAAGTTTGTAAAAATGCAAGTAGATGAATAGGTTCTACCGATTTGGTGTGAAAGGAAACAGTGATCCATGTGCCTTGGCATATTGTCATGCCAGCCACATGACCATGGAAGCATCTTCAGGCAATGCTGGCTCCCTTGGCAGTAAACAAGAAATCTAATTTGTGGGGTGCAGGGGATGGGCAAAGGAGGAAGCTATGTTACTGCTGTAGCTAAGAAATTGTTGGAATATTGTTGGATTGTTGGAAAATTGTTCTCATCCTAGGAGGATTTCAGTGGAACAGTTTGCTATCCACAAATAAAACAGAAAATTCCGAAGTGATGTTCTTTCTCCATAGACCTGACATAACTGAATTTATCCAAGATTATATTTGGTTGGCCACCCCATATTTTAAAGTAAAGAACCCGAGGAATTGCTTCTAATAGTGGCACTTTAACACAAGCACTAGCATCTATTAAAGTTAAAACCCTTCCAAAATTTGCAACTGAAATAATTTTGCTTGCTGTTTACTTTTCAACTTGCTGTTTGTTCTCCTAAGTAACTAGTTTTCTCTCAAACTTTTTAAAAGATAATTTACTGTTTTAGATAATTAGTTTGATATAGTAGGTTAAGGCATCAGGTTACAAAAGTCAGAGACCATGAATTCTAGTCTTGTTATAGGCACAAATTATGGGCCTGTTATGGGCCAGTCTCTCTCTCTCAGCCCTAGGAAGGAGGCAATGGCAAACCACTTCTGAAAAATCTTTCCAAAAAAACTGCAGGACTAGTTCAGGCAAGTGCTAGGAGTTAATTCTGACTGAAAAGTTCAGTAAATAAGTAAATTACTGTTTTATTGTTTTTCCAATGACCTAATATAGTAGGGCATTACCCCCAACTTCCAGTTGTGCCTGCATGTATGTGCATTTTGAATCTTTATGATTTAAATAGAATAATGTGTAAGTATAGACAAACACAAACACAGGCAAAATTATGTATGTATGCATGCATGTATTATGTATACACACTATATATATCCAAGAAGAAAGAAGGGGATTGGCAATGCTTTCTTGGAAGAGAAAGATGGGGACTTTGCATGTTGTGGTCAAAGTATCTCAGTCTGAACAGATTTTTTTTTAAACTCAGTTTAAAGTCAAGCTGGCATGAGTACAGAACAGGAGAAATTTAAATGATAAAGCAGAGGGGATTCTATTGTAGTTTTATTCCTTTTTTTCCTGATCTCTCTCTCTGTGTGTGTGTGTGTGGTGTGTGTCTTTAAGTCAGTGTTAAAGCCTAGCAACTGCTTGGAAAAATCCCTGCAATTTTCTTGCATTGCCTTCTTTCTAGGGGTGAGAGATAGTGGTCCAAAGTCACTCAGTAGGCTTGATGTCTAAAGTGGGACTAGAACTCGGGGTCTCCCAGTTTCTAGCTCAGTGTCTTAAACACTACACCAAACTGGTTCTTTTCTTGACTATCCGATCCTAATAAACCTCTCAAACCAGAGTTCTCACTCAAGACACAGCTGACTAAGCTCAAATTATCTAATTTTTACACATTATGTAAAGACCTAGGTCTCCATAAAAAGGCCCTGACAGGAGAAAATAATAGGCAGAAAGATTAGGGATAGATCGTCTTGGAGAAAATCAATCGATGTGGTTGCTAGTAGTCAAAAATTATTCGATGGCATGTAATCAATCAATCAGCGGTGTTTGCACATATCTAAATGTTTTTTAAAAGGTTCATCATGCACTACAGGTAGTCCTCAGTTTATGACTACATTTGGGACTAGAATTTGCTAAATAATACAGTTGTTAAGTGAGTCACATCCAGTTATATGCCCTTTCTTGCCATGGGTGTTAAGCAAATCACTGCAGTGAAATGAATCATACGGTTGTTAAGCAAATCCGGCTTCCTCCATTGACTTTGCTTGCCAGAAGTTAGCTAGGAAGATCACAAATGGTGATCCCATGACCTGGAATGCTGTAAATACATGGTTTCCATGTAGCTGAATTTTGATCAGGTGATTGTGGGGATGCTGTGATGGCTGAAACTGTGAGGACCAGTTGCAAGTCACCTTTTTTGGTGCTATTTAACTTTGAATGGTTGCTAAACTAATGACTGTAAGTCAAGGACTACCAATATTGAACCTGATATACTTTTCATGTAAAACATTAAAATGTTTTTGAGATATTTGAGTGTAATAAAGCATGGTTTATTCGGACCAGCTTGGATAGATTTCTCAGGAGAAAGTTGAATAGAGAACACAGAATCTTCGTGTGAAGAATATTGTTTCAAATACCTTAAGGAGAACATGAAGGAATTTATCTTTAACACTTGTTTTTGCTTGTTATTCAGAGTTATTAGGTTCTTGCAGAAACAAAGTCCATTAATTCTGCATGTTTTATGTAGTGAAACTGTATTTTATCACAAATGCTCCAAGTATATTTTTTTTAAAAAAATCTAGCTTCAAATTAGCTTATGATGTATAATTCAATTCATTCTATTTTGTTGTTCTGGAGGAAGAAAGATGCACTTTACTTTTCACATGTGTATGGTACGTTCTTTGAAAATTGAAAAATTACTATATTGAGAATTTTGCAAATAACAGGCAAAATGAGCAACTTGCTCATAAGTTCTTTAAACAGGATGTCTCTCTTCCATACACACCATACATCACAAAACACATAGTCAGTTTGCATACTCTTGGCGTTGACTGTCTCCAGAAAAGAATGTACATTTCAATCCATCTGCTTTTTAGGGGGGGGGGAACTGGTTTATACTTATTTACATGCAATTTAACAGTGTCTGCCCTCCACTGCATACATATACTTGACAAAATTCCATCAGCTTCTTTGAGTCCCAAAGGTAATATAGTTTAGGGTTGCAAAACACTAACAATTCATCAAAATAAAATATATTCAGTTCTATTCCTCTGGCTCTGCTACTAGAGTTGTGTTTTGGAAATCTTCAGAGAACAATCTTGTCAAAATGTCTTTTGACTGTCTTACACATTGCCCAAACATCTAACCAAATAACAATATCAATTTGTCCTGCTTCTTTCAGACCCCATTGTCTTCTAAAAGAGAATGACTGTTTTCCTTAAGTTTCACACTATTTTTGCAATAAATCAAATGCTTTGGAAAAGGGGCTGCTTTTTTCTCTGACTTCATTCCACATCTGCCTTACTGATAACATCATTACAATCAGAGTGACATGTGTCCTTACCCTACATAACGTGTTACTTTTCACTTCAAGCTGTTTATTTCACTGAAATTCTGTAAAACTTAAAATACATCATAAAATGGGTGAGTTTTATTATCTTACACATAACAGTAGTAATCATGATACTGATACAGTAGTTAACCAAATTTAAGACTTTTTGTTCAGTCGCGCAGTCATGTCCGACTCTTCACGACCCCATGGACTGCATTATGCCAGGCCCCCCTGTCTTGCACTGCCTCCCGGA
>JANHZU010007743.1:18418-29626 GCA_032468055.1 Acrochordus granulatus | reverse complement strand
AGTCCAGATGCCTGTTTTTTAAACTTTGTTGCGATGCAATTACCCTGGACGAGTGAGAGTCTTCACAGACATCAATAGTCAATGTATAATCTATAATGATTTTCTCTGAAGTCACCTTCCAGAATTCCCCCAAAGTCTGACCATTGCTGAGATGGTATAATCTAAAGAGGAGTTGATTGTTGAATGTATAATCTAAAGAGGAGTTGATTGTTTTTGTGACCAGAAGCTTTTATTTTGCCACAAAAGGTTATTCTGAGTTTGTAACAGTGGTTTTTGTTTATGTTGGTTTATTTTTAGGGGTGGGAAGCTAATATTTTAATAGATTATCAGTTTTATTGCTACTATTATTACACAATAACTTCTTGCAAAACAGGTGCATTGAACCAATGGGATAATCTATACATTTGTTTTGCATTCACTATAAAGTATTTTAAGTGAGATATTGCTGCATGTTGCCCATTAACCATGGGATCTATGTAACATAGTTTTACCTGAATTCCAGTAAGGGGCATTTCTTATATTTATCTGAAGAGGACAGAATTTTAATTGCATGCTAACTGTTTGCTCTGTCACTGAGCTACATGCTAGAATGAGCTTTACTTTAACCACTGTTGTTGCTTCATATTTCATACAATCCAGGATAAAAGTTATATTAGATACAGCTAATGGTTGACAGAAAAATGGATAAAAAGATTTTAATTTTTTTTTCCAAATATATGGACTTGAAGATTGTTTTATACAATATGCATTAAAGTCAAGTAACCTCGCTGAAACTTAAACTGTCATTATATTTTATTCCACAGGTAAGAAGTTGAATACCTTACAAAAATGAATAATGTGGCAATCTTTCCCATAAGGTCAAAATATCAATGATAAAGGAGGGGAAAAAGAGAAAGTAGGAGAAAAATCTAAGAATTTAATTCATAAAGTTGTAACTTTTCTAATGACCTTCTGGAATTAATAGTTCAGTTTGCAATTTGGTTGAGCCCAAAGCAGTGAGCTTTTCAAGAGAGACAAAGGAATAGCTGTCCTTCTTTCTCTTCCCTCTGCAGACTGAGGGAACAGCCATGACTAAAGATAATTCCCAGAACTTTAGCACTTTGGCCTGCAACATGAAAAGACTCTACTATTTTTAGAATAAGAAAAAAGACATAAACTCAAAGAACAACTTTTTTTCCATCCTAAATATATTATATTATATGGAACAACATTCAAGGCTTCTCTAACCTTGAGGTTAATAGAGTCTGCTTTACTAACTCTTGATCCAGTTATCTCATTTGTAGAGCATATTTAGGGTAAGTCTACTTGTTAACATACACATATATACCCACATTGTATTTTCCTTTCAATGAGATATATTGTTGCTGGTAAACATACTTTATTATTTCACTGTTAACAAATATGTATTCATCCATTATTCATCTTGGCAAAGCTTTGTTCCTCTCTATGGGAGGCTGAGATCTTTTTAAACATATATATCTTGATTAAACTAGTACTCCATGT
Source organism: Acrochordus granulatus (assembly GCA_032468055.1). Classification (NCBI taxonomy): domain Eukaryota; kingdom Metazoa; phylum Chordata; class Lepidosauria; order Squamata; family Acrochordidae; genus Acrochordus; species Acrochordus granulatus. The sequence continues at coordinate 28,123 of JANHZU010007743.1, read as the reverse complement.
TTAATAGCATTGTGTTAAGACATATTTTAGATGTTCTCAAACTTTATAGTGATCCCTTAAAATGATAAATGAATTTATATGATTCCCTAAAGGACAATATAACTAATACTGTCATTGTGATTAGAGTTAGCAAGAAATGAATATATGATAATCTCTATGTCATAAGAGGTTTTGAATATTGCAGTCATGTACAGCAAATGCCCACTGGTGTTTTTGCATGCAATACAAGGAGCTAAACCCCAAACAAGTTCCAATGTTGCTTGTATCCTGCCTGTGTAAGATAGATCAGATTGTCTTTAAAAGGTATGACACATAGAAAAACATAGTTATTTGACATTCTCGTGTGGAATCCTGATTACAGTTAGTAAACTTCTGATTTAAGACAGCCAACTAGTATATTTTTAAGTATTTTTAAATAAACTAATGTAAAATGCCAATTTTTCTCTTTTAAAATGTTTCAGTCTCTCTTCCTTTAATATTTTCTTCATATTAATTATATTAGTAGTCTTTTTTCTAAAGAACAAAGTTTCCAGAACCTGTTAGCTGTTCAGTGATTAGGCATACTTCTATAAAAATATTTTTTAAAGTTAAAAATAGGGTTGTATATATCTTTTTACATCCAAACAGTTGTTGAAATTAACTGTTTGGATGTAAATTAAGACATGAAATTACTGTATGAACTTACTTATTCCATTGCATCTCGATGTGGTCACATCAGACTTACATGTTTATGGTTGCATTTGGCCAACCTGAAGAAACAATATTTTAATGTAAAGTTACTTTCATTTACACAGATAATCTATTTTTTTCTTTTATCTTTGAGAATTCAAAACTATCCTTCATAACATTTCTATGGAGAAGCTGCAAAAGCTAAATCTTATACTGTGAGCTAAAATGTGCAATAAAACATATTAGGATAGGTTTTTGATATCTCTTACTGTTGAAATGCTGATTTTTTGTCAGTAGTGCTTAAAGGAACAATTGACACTTGTTATTAAAGATAAGGAATTTGAATCATACTCTTATTGTACTTTAATTCATTTTTTTTAAAGATCAGTTCAGAGAAAATCTCAGACATTCAGCTGTAGTTCAATGTACTCATTTTTAAATCCTTATTTGCAATTGTCTAATCAAAGGCTGAATGGATAGCTTACCTTCTTTTGAAGTATCTGGTTTTTAGCATTGGCTGGCTCAATCACAGATCTCAAATGAACTACCACTTCATACTTTAATCTCAATTGAATCAGACTCAAAATAGTAAGATGACATTCATACATCTGCATTCAACAATTGACTTATCCCAATGTATGATTGACAGGACTTCTTCCTTTTTCAATGTTAGCTCCCAAAAGATTAAATCATATCATCATATTTTTGCACAAATTTATATATCTTTGTGATATGCTTTAGGACTTTAAAATAAAATTGTATTCTATCTCAGGATGTACAAAGCATGAAATACTCATGAAGTGTGCTATTCTAACATATACACATATTTTGGAATTAAGAATTATCATAAAAATCATCTTACTCTTGGAAAGGAGGAGAGGAAGAGGAAGAAGGAGGAGGAGGGTTTAACGTTAGAATATTGCTCTTCTTGTTCACTTATAAAGGGCGTGGCTTGAACTTCTCTTGTGAAGGGCCTTTATGTTTCATTTCACTGAGTAGGATAATTACTTTAAAGGTCATCTGATCTTCAGCAAACTTTCTTGAAGGTAAACCCATTTGAATGTTTTTGAGCTAACTTCATATAAATGTATCCAGGTTTGAAATATACACAGAAAAGCTTAGGAGTTGGATATTTGTGCACTCACTCAGCATTTCATAATTATATATTTTTTTAAAAAAAGACATTAGCTATACACTAGCTTTTGAATCTCTGGAATGTTCAAAAATTCTATTTAATGTTCCAAAATTCTTAATACATATTAAGATATTATGTTAAAATGTATCTTATGTTAATTTACATACATATGTTCAGATGGCCTTCTTAATCAAAGAGGATAAAATGGAACAGTATGGAACTACTTGTAATGTTTGAAACAGTGACTGCAAATGAAAATAGCCATGATCCACCCATTCCTCGATATAGTAAAGTGCTCCTGAGCTCTGTTATATCAGTGAAGAATTTACTAAAATGTCTTATGACAGTTTATGTGATTGAACATGTTTTAATTTTATATTTCTCTACATTTTAAATTGTATTAATGCCATGGGCAGGAATCCTTCTACTGTGTTTTTTCTGACTTTGTTGTATTATGCTGGCTGTGGATTATGACTGCCTTGCAGTTTGTATCTTTGAATTTTGCATTTGGTCAAATCATAATATTGGAATGGGTCTAATAAGTAGTAAGTTCACTTGATGGACAAAAGTGATAAACAGATGTAAAATAATAGAGAGTACTGCTCTAGGAATTTAGAGGCAGAGAGGTGAATTTTACTATAGTGAACAAAGCATAAAAAAGATGAGAAGAATTTGACTCAGTCTTTAAATAGCTGTATACTGCATTTCTCACTATGTAGTTTGTGATGAAACCATCACATTTTATTTTACATTGATCATTTGTTCATTCATATACCAATTTTGTTGCATGTTATAGGTTTTTCAGGAAAGCTCTAAATTATTTTTAGAACCATTGGTTGTTTTCAGTGTTCAAGATCACTTTCAGTCAAGCTGCAAAGATTATCAACTCTAAAAAGATATAAAGAGGAAAAGGTATTTCCTCTTCATCTACTTTGCACTGAACTATTTAGTAGTAATTGGATTAAAAGGTATCCAAAGCTAGGGAATGATGAACATTCATAAAGGTCCATGAATTTCAAAAATAAACTTGAAAGTTGCTTCTGAAGACATATACAGAGACACCCTGATGCTGATTTTTAAAATCATATTTCTAATTTGCATTCGACTTGTGACATTATTGTTCCAGTCCTTAGGGAGCAGTGTGAATAAGAGGTTGAATAAGAACTTAATAGTTGCAACACCTGGTTAGTGAATTGCACTGGATGCATTGGTTCACACACACACACACAAACTTATCTCAAACATTATTTTTTGAAGGAGTTTATTTGGATTTTTTGTTGTTGTTGTATAAATCATAATTTGAGGTCCATTGAAACTCTTGCTATAGAGGTTAATAACTCATCCATAGGCAATAGGAGAACCTCTGATTTTTTTATTCAACTCAGTTCTTAGCATTTGCATATTGAAGTGGTTCATTGATAATATATATAAAAACTAATGGTAGGGGGTTAGTTTTAAAGGATTTAATAAATTCTTCTAGTAACTCAGATGTCTCAGAAGCTGAAAATGATGCTGGTCTGAACCATATTGTTAACAAATGTAGCTGTAGATATTGCTATTGGGATATGTCTGATAGATATTTATCTCTAAACGAAATGTATGTTAAAAATTCATTTTCATTATCAATCAGTTGGTCCAAAGTCGATATCCCCACTTCCATTCAATTCACTCATAATATTTACTTGTAAATGTTAAAATGCACAAAATCTAAACCATCCCACTTTAAAAACATAGCATATTAGTTCTGGGTTCCTCTGCACTGATAAGCAGATATCCAGGAATAAAAAAAATAAGTACATAAAGGAAGCACTTTGTCCTATACATGATTAAATTATGGATGTTGCTGCCTCAGAATGGGGTAAGGATCATATTATAAATTCCCAATTAAAATATGTCTTTGGATGAAATATGTGTCACTTAAATCACTTTCCACTGGCTAATTCTAAATTCTTCAAGTAACACAGGCAAAACTTTTTGGTAGAAATGCTAAAAAGGGACTAAAAGGGGACAGGCAAAGGAGAAATATAATATAATTGACAAATATTTTTAAACCAAATATAATTGACATATATCTTTAAACCACACTAAAATAAATGCTAAGTAATTTCCAACATATTATTGGAAACTCTAGAAATACCAGTGCTACTATCCTTTTAGGCAGGAAAAGCTTTAGATTTGCTACAGGATCAGCCACCCTTCCCTAAAGGCAGTGTCCCATCATTTTGGCTGGCTAGTGCTAAAGGAAGTGCAAGCAGGCCAAGTAGTGGTCCCAATGCTGGCTCAAAGTTATATGGAACCCAAGGCCACATTGACTGATGGTGTCATCTCCCATCAATGTGAAGATTTGCATTTTTGGAATAGCTCTGTTTTCAGAAGGAAGGGCCACATTGGCATCCCCTAAGATTTGGCACCCTCGTCAACCTTGGTTTACAACCATCCCTGAATGCCCAACTCACTATCCTTGAGGCTGACCTGAGGACAATGAAGAGGACACATTTAATGGAATTCAGCACCCAGAACTGCAGGAGAACAACCTTCCCCACAATGCTCACCAAAGAAGGATCTCTGAGCATTTTACACAGTCCAAATTCTTCAGGAGTGTCCAAAGTCCTGAAGAAAGCAAACAGAAGCAAAACAGGAGAGCCACTGTTGCTTTGTGAAGCACTTTTTTCTCAAAACTCCACAGTCTTAAAGATTATTTTAATCTTAAATTTTAATTTTAGTGTATTGAGTCAGAAAAATAGCAAACCAGACTTGATTCTCCCTATTACTCCAAAATGAACAAACAAATTGCTTCTCAAAAAATTCAAAAGTCCAAAATAACATTTTTTATTATTCCTTCTTTAGATTTCCAGGAATGCAGATCATCTAGCAAAAGAGAAAGATGAATTGGTTTCTCAGTGGCATATTTTTATATAAGTATTGATCTTTTCAATATGTAGCATTGGACCATAAGGTTTTATTTTGTTTCTGATAAATGGCTTTGCTTTATACTTTCATTCATTTATATACTTGAGATAATTACTGTCAGGGGTTAAGCCCAAATGCTGAGTTAAATCCAAATGAAATATTGACGTGCAATTTCAAGCAAAGCTAATTTACAAAAACTAAAATAAATATCTCCCTTCAAATTGTTAGGGGAGAAGAAGAACAGAAAACAACAGAAATGTCATCAGGAAGTCTACCTATGCTAACAACCAATAATTTAATAATTAATGTGCTGAAAAATTACTCTTGAGAGCCTGTCATCAATGTGAAAAAGTATAGATTTTATTAAGAACGATGGCTTGCTATTTACAGTTTCTCCACAGTAATTTGTCACACTTGTCAATCAGCTAGATAGCAACAGAGGGTTCAGTCGAATGTGGAATATGAATATGAAGCTACCTCATGCTACAGGGCTGAAAATCTCCAAAACAGAGCTCAGAATGGGTTTTCAAGCCTTCTTTCATAGCTCGTAGAACCCTAACAGAAGCTTTGCTAGTTTATATAGGAAAAGATATTTTTATACCCAGGACTCTTATCCTTTTACAAAGTCTTCCATGAGGCTCTATCAGATTCCTGCCTCTTAGGGTGCTCCAGAAATTTTGAGATGGTAATTTTCCAAGAAATTGCCTATATCAAGGGGCAAGAACTCAGAGGATAAAAAAGTAGGGGGAAAGCTTCAAGGCATCTCTGGATCTCAAACAATTTGACATGCTTTCAGTGTCAGGAGAAAGGGCCTTCTTCCTTTTAGTAGCACTATAACACAGCATGCAAGGTTTCTAATTACAAAGGGCAAATGAAATTGGTTTAATTGGATGCTACATCTTTAAACTGCTAAGGAGTGAAGCATTTGAAACTCTCAAAATCCTAGAGTACCTTGACATAGAAACTCCCGCAGAAGATTTTCTTCTTTGTCACTGCATCCACAGTGAAAGTAAAGCTGCTCTGATGGAATATAAGTCTAGATGTAGATACATAGCCACAGCCATAAGTGTACAGTAGATGCATACACAGGGGATATCTGTGGGAAAAGGATTGATCTGTAACCCTGCTAATACTCTCATTTAGCCCTTAATAGACGCATTAGTATGGGCTGAAAAGTATTCTCTATTTGTTATAGCATGGAAATATTGCCCATTGTTGTGCATTCTGTCTAACAATAGTTTCTAGAAGCTTAAAGAGAAAAATGAATCACCTTGGTATCTTATTCAGACTGGCAAATCCTTCAGAGCTTTCTGGGAAGAAAGCAAAGTGAACTTGCTGACACACACAGGTGCAAAAGTAGCCAGGATTACTTTCAAAGCACTGTGCAAATCTTTCAGAATGCATCACTGTTTTAACAGTTCAAAGAGAGATAATTTATTGATGCTTTTGAATGTTGTAAAATATATTTCACTTTGCATAAGCACATAGAATCTATTTATACTGAAGAAGTACAATTAAAATATGACTTTTCAAAGCTGGTGCTTTACCACTGTCATGGGTATTCTTCAGTCATCTTGTTTGAGTGGCTGGTATAAAAAGTTCAATTTCTCTATCTCAGCATAAAGCTGTTAAAAACTGTTATTCAGTTTTCAGTGAATCAGCAGAGACTCGAAGGAGTGAATCACTGTCAAGGAATTGATTTTATTTATTTACTTATTAAATTTATACACCACCCATCTCTCTACAAGCAAACTGAATCACAGTCTCTCACATGACAGGTGGAACACTTAGCAACAGAGTAAATCATATACTGGGATGAAATACAAGACATTATATTGCACTGTTCTATTTTTCTGTGAGAGAGACATGGATCTAATAGGATCAGTGTAAGACAGAAATCAAAACCAAGAGCCAAAGCCAGAAATGTAAAGAACTCCAAGACATGCATAAAATTGTCAGTTAAAATTACTGCATATTCTGAAAAATTCAAGATAACACACATACACCTATCACAGTGGCACATGGCAAAGTTCAAAAGGAGAATAAGAAATAATTAGCCAAAGACATTAAAAATGTGAGGAAAAAGAAAGCTTTATTTTATATAAACAGTATTTGCTATTCCTCTGCATACTTTTTTTTGTATGATCTTTGAAAATCATCTTTGCTTCCAAACTGTCAATGTACTGTTTCATGAACTGCCTTTTATTCTTTAAACCTTTTGCCCATTACTTTTCCTTGATATTGTTTGGTTTTGCAATTCAAGTCTCATTCAGTTTCTTTGAATGACCAGACCACCTCAGTGTATTTCTTTCATATTGGCCACATGAAATTGAATTCATATTTGAATTCAATCCACATTTTTTTCATCCATTCATTCTTGGCCTAGCTCTTGTTTATTAGCACACTCTTCTTCCCATTCCCACTCCCATTCCCATTCAACTTACTTTTATAACTTTCCTCTACCAATGTTCATTTCCATATAATAAAATAGGCAGAAGCATGCTTTCATAATACAGTCACTATTGCCTCCTTCAGTAAACATGACTTTCTCCTGATTTTCACATACTCTCCACAGTCAGAACGTGCTTAAGATTCTTAAGAATCTTGCCATCCATTTCACCATTTTTAGTAAACATTGTTCTGAAGTACACCAATTCATCTACTAGCTCTAATTTTCCAGCATTTATGTATAATTTGGCTTTTTTCAATTACTCTTTCAGACTCTCTCTCTCTGCTCAATACTGAATCATTTACTCAGTATTCATTTTATTTTATAACATTTTGTTTCCATCATTGTGCTGCTCTTTTCACACCCAACAACTAATATACTTATGTAATATGACTCTTCTCATTTAAATCCATGACAGACTTTAGTCTCTGAAGCATTCTTGGAAAAATGGAAAAAAAAAAATCTTTGTTGGTTTCATTTCATCAGCAAAACAAATGCATTAATTTTTATTGTAACTTTTTGATCGTTTTTGTAATTTCTTTTAGAGAACCATGGAGATGGCCTTGAGGGAAATATTCAAAAGCTATCACAAAAACAAAAAGGACAGAAGAATTCATTGAGCCCTGAAAAGAGGCAGTGTTATCAAGAAACTCATGTTCCTTCTTCTCTGACTTCCTGGGATATAAAACAGAGGGATGAAAAACACAAAGAGATTAGCAAGATGTTGTTACTAAAGCTAATTGTAGTGTTCTTGTGGAGTCTGTTTCCCAACTGGAACAATCTCAAAGACCTAACATTCTTGAAGAACAAAAATAAAAGATTCAGCTGAAGGTCGTTGTTTTGCACTTTGGACTTGAACAATATTAAACAGAAAAGTATTTTATATTCTCTTCCTGCTTTACATTTCCATTGCAAGCATTTACAGGTGTCATGTAAATTAGACAGCACCCGATTCTTGAACAAGTAATAGGAGGAAGAAGCTAAGAAAGAGGAAATGGGATTCACAAAATCCACACTGTGCGAGATTGCTCTTGTAGTGTGTGGGTATGGAAGATGTGTCACAATTCCTCAACGCAGCTCTCCAGGTGTACTGGTACCTGGGAATGCCTTGATAGATGGAAGGAAGAGATGCTGCCTCAGGAATGATCAGATAAGAGAGGGCATAGCCCACAGCTGCATAACAGGCAGAGAAAGAAACTCAGAAAGGAGTCTCTAACTTCTCAAGCAGTAAAAGAAATGGTGGAGATTTGTACTATCAGACTTGCAAGATTCTCTTATTGTAGCTTTATAGTAAAGTAGAATTAGATCATCTGGTCATATTTCCTACCTGGGAAGTCTGACACTAAGTGGTGAAGTCTTCTACTTACTCCCTGGCCATACTGTGCTAGAATGGTCAAATGGAGGGATTGTGCCATTACCTTCCTTCACATTCCCTGCCTCATCTTGGGAATGGCACAGAACCTGAGACTCAATGCAGCTTGTTCTCTCTCAAGGATGGTGAAAGACACCAAATTGCTTCTGTCTGTTTGAAAACAACAACCACTTTGCAGGAACTTGGTCCACTGACTATGTAAGATACTTGAGAAAATTTCTCTATATTAATAATGAATTATTACATATGTCACTTTAATGCAGGGTCATATGTAGATCTCAAGGCAACTAATGTGAATGGAGGCTACAGCTGTGAAAATTCAGGGCTGAGAATGCTGTAAACTCTTACAGATGGCAATTTTGAGAGTAGTCAAAAAACAAGAAAAGGAGGCACACAGCAATTTCTTCCTCCTTATAGGTATACTTCCTGAAAATATCTTCTTTCACATGCTCGGTCATCCCAAATATCCCCTTCTTTCTCATGCTTCTTCATTAGACTTATGGAGAAAGCTTTTTCCTCTCCTATTTAGAATCCAACCACATGATGAATGAATGTACACCTCATTGCCAGACCTTTCCTAAGAAGTCACCCACCCAGCCATACCAAACACATGGAGCTACCTCAAAGTCCTCCAGAGGTGGACTGCAAAAATGGAGGACCATTAGTTATCAGCCATTGTTAGATGGCAGTAAAGAAGAGAAGAGCAGGTAGCAGTGATCATCAGGGAAACCACATCAAAAGGCTCCACTTCTAGCTACTGCTATGGCTGCTGCTACAGTACAACAGGAACAGCTGTTGGCAACAGCTGACTTTGAAGAGGCAGTTGAAGATGGGTGGTAACAGTAGAAGAAGCTACTTGTTTTGGGATTTCATATTTGGACAACAGTGTGTAGGCTACAAAGTGCAATAGAGAGACATTTAACCGGTGCTGGTTTAAGAATACATAATACCTGTTAGGCTCAAAGAAGCAGACTCAGACAACCCAGTTCTAATCTAAAAGGTTTATTGAAGTTACAAGGGCACAATAATTTTTTCCAACAGCCAGCCCAAAACCTGGACTTCCCAGATAAGCCTGTCTTTTTTGGCATTTATCCATGCATAGAGACTTCAAACTGATTCCTTTCTTTGCTCCTGGCCCAGCTCCTCCTTCTCTCACAATACACTTAAGCC
>JANHZU010007742.1:0-11839 GCA_032468055.1 Acrochordus granulatus | reverse complement strand
AGGCAGGCAGACCAGGGAGGGAGGGAGGTAGATAAGAGGGAGGGAGGGAGAGAGGAAGGAAATTGTCTTTAAAAAAAGATCCCAAGAATCTTATGAAAAGAGATTCAAGCAGCTGAAGACTGGGGTGTGTGTGTGTGTTGGAAGAGAGGGAGAGTTCGTTCACATAAGTGGAAGTGGGGGCTCTGAGCGATGCGGGCCAAAGCGGAGGGCAGCATTCCTCCCGACGCCGCTGAGAAGGGCGTTTGCCTTCTTTGCAGTCCCATCCCGCGGCTGGCTCAGACCGAATCGGCGCTCTCGCCTTCACGATCCAAGATTTTCCGCTTTGGGGAGATTCACGGGGAAGAAGGCACGAGGCGAGGCCGGCGTCCGCGGAAAGGTCGCTGCTTGTTTGCTCCGGGTCCGGCGAGCAGGACGCGGAAGCGCGGAACTCAGCCGCGGGCAGGCGGGTCCCGCTCGGCGCTGGCAAAAGCGTCCCAGGACGGACGTCCCTGCGCGGACGTGCTTCGGGCGCTGCGCAGGGGCGGACCAGGTGCCCTCGCGGTTGCCCTCCGTCTCCGGGTTCTGCGCGTTCCTGCGTTTCGGAGGGCCAGAAGTTCCCCGAATGAACCCCTCACGAGAGGGAGCCCGTGGTCCCTTGGGGCGCCAGCTGAGCTTGCCATTTTCGGACGCGCCTGAGCGTCGCGAGGGGCCCAGGCAGAACCCCCTTCTTCAGCCCTGGGGGAAGAATCCCAACTCTGCATCCGCACACGCGCGTGCACACACGCATGCACACGGAGAGAGCACAGGCACGGGGGTTTCTTTTTTTTCCACTGATGGATGGGAAATCCACCCCTTCCATCACTCTCACAAAGGCGCAGAGATGGGCCTCCGTGGTCCGTCCTCCCTCCCTCTCTTCCTTTCCCTTCCTCCCTGCCTCCTTTTCCTCCTTCCTTCCCTCTCTTTTCCTTCTTTCCTCCCCACCTCCTTTTCCTTCCTTCCTTCCTTCCTTCCTTCCTTCCCTCTTTTTTGCCTGTTTACATATTCTCTGCACCAATTCAGACTTGACGTGGCATCCGTGGCACAGCCCTTTTTTGGTGCAGAGTTTTTCCCCCCGCCACTGCATCCCTTTTGGTCAAAGGTTTGCCCCTTACAAGAACAGAGACTCTCTCCCAGCCCCCACACCCAATTCTATCAAAGGGGATCCACTTCCTAATTTCTTCCCTGAGATTGTTTTGAGACGCTTTCCACTGAAAACCTTAAAATCACATCAAGGCACCTTTTGTGCATGGACCGACAGCCCGTTTGCCGTTAATCCTTTTATATACCACCACAGGACACAGGCTCTGTGAATCAGCCACTGAGAGGCTCACTGTGATGGTGAGGAGGGGTACAGAAAAGGGGCCAGGAGGCATTGTGTGTGTGTGTGTGTCACTGGAGTGCATTGGTTTTCCAAAGAACAAATGCACGAGGCAGTGTGTTTTACTACTCTGTGTGGGTGTGGGTATGACTGGAATGCAGAAGTTTTCCAAAGAAAAGATGCACACAGCAGTGTGTTTTATTATTCTAGGGGCGCATGTTGTGCTTGTGTGTGTGTGTTGCTGGAGCACAGGAATTGTCTGAAGAAAAGATACATGGGGCAGTAGTGTGTTTTATTACTCTGGGCATCTGTGTGTGTGCTTGTGTGTTTGGGTCACTGGAGCGCAGAGCCTCCCTGAGGCAGCATGGCCCTAGTGAGCTCCCGGTACACTGTTTGCAACAAGAGAGTCAGCAGGGCCTATGAATGAGACAGCAGAGCACATGGGTGACTGTAGAGGATGTCAAAAAAGTTAAGATGGTGGCCACAGCCCTGTGATCAAAATCCTGGTCTTTTCTGGTCCTGGTTGGTGGGAGTCCCAATGTGAATCGGAATCGGAAGCCAAGAGGAAATGATACTCAATATTAAGTATTAGTACTCCTGATAATTAATAGCATGGGAGAAGAAAAACACGCAATAATATAATTTACAATAATGAAGGAATAAAAATCAATAGAAGGTTAAATTAATTTGATTCTTCCTAAGTAAGCAATCATTATGAACTGTGCATAATAAAAAGAAAAACATTGATGGTTAGTAATAACGAACAGATTATAAGTAGTAAATTGTACTCAGAGGTCTCTGCAACGGGATGGGTAGCTGAGCTGAGGAGCATTGCACCTTTCTTCATGCCTTTCGCATGTGTATCAGGATGCCATGCATGTATTCAAAAGGGCATAGCTTATGTCTCCTAATGGTGGGATCTTGTTCTCATTTTGATATTGCCTTTGGATCTTGTAGACATCTTGGGTTGCTCTGATAAACCCACAGGCCGCCTCATTACTGGTTCATTACTGGTGGGATTATTAAATCTACCTCTGGAGACTTCTGTGGGAACATCGAAGGGCTGGGGGTCAGCTCCAGGATAAATCCTGATCCAGAAAAAGAAAACCTTGTTTGCACATGCTAAAATGGATTCAACTGTTTGTGATACAAATAGTCCTTGATATACAACCAGCTGCTTAATGACTGTTCACAGGCATGACAGCCTCGGAACGGGTACTTTAAGGTCTATAAAGCATTTCCGGCCATTTTAAAACATCATGTCACTCCCCCATCACAAGACTGCTGCTAATTATTTTGGGCACTTGGTAACCAGTTTGCATTCACAACCGGTTTGCTGAGTGCCCTGCAATCATATGATCACTATTTGCAGTCTTGTCTGCCAGCTTCCCCAGGAAATCAGTGGGGAAGCCAGCAGGAAATGTTGCAAGTGGAGGGGATGTTGAGTTTGAAGTCCATTCCACCAGCACATCGAGGCATTTCCTTTCCCCTCTGTGCAGGGAAGGAAAATCCTCCATGTGCTGGAGGAACAACCTCAGATTTGGAAAAAAACATTAGCGAATGCTATTGTTCTTGCAATTGCTCTCCCCAGTGGGGCAGCAAAAGAGCCTGGGCCTCCCAAGTATGGTGGGAAGCTCAGGCCCTCTCCCTCTCCCTGGCATTCTGTTTAACAAACCGCATTGTTGCTTAATGACTGAAAATGGGAGAGCTGGGATTGAGGTTGTTGAGCAAAGCAGTCACGTGGCATCTCGCTTCATGACTCCTTTGCTCAATGACCAAGATTCTGGCCCAATTGTGATCGTAAATGGAGGACTACCTTTACCAGGAACCTAGCTAATGTCGTGTGAGTCTATCTTTCTAAAAATTATTTTCATTAGACTTTTTCAATACAATAAAAACATACAAAAGTTTAAAAAGTATAAAAAAGAATACTGAAACAAAAGAAAAAAATGAAATTAAAAGAGAAACCAGAATTATTACTTCCATCCCTCTTTCTGTTGAGTAATTGCCATTTTATTCTCTCTTTTTATCTTTTAAAATCACAACAGAGTCACAATCTCCCTTCGTTTGGAGGACCCAACCTATGACGTGAATTCAGGCTGTTGGATCAAATCTGTAGTACCTCGGTTGATCACTAGATGGCTGCAAAGAGGCATAGAAACTCTAAATCTTTGGTGCCCTCCACTGGTCAGCTAGATATTTTCAGCCAAAAACTGATAACCCTAATCTGAACAATTGTGTTAACTTCAGCAGAGGTGTCCCGGAGAGATAGGGTGTCAAAAAAGAATCAAGATGGCAGCTGGAACCATGTCACTGAGGCCCCACCCCCTTTTGTATGCATTGTGTCACACATAAAAAGGGCTGGAGCCTTGGTTGCTCAGCTGTAGTTCCCATCTCAATTTTTCAGACTTACCTTTTTTAGTTATTCAGGAAGCCTATAAATCGCTCTCATCATTTTTATTTATTAACAGCCTCTGATCCTGTTTTCCAGTGAAGGGCAAGAATTTCAACCAGAGACTTTCTGGTCAAAACAATTATTCTTTAATGAGAAGAAAATTCTGACCTTCGTTTTCTCACTAACTGAGTTAAGTTGACCTATCGATGAGGGATCTGTTTTTGGAAAACCTCTATGTTGGCTGCACTCATTTCTGCACCAGAATTCTCCCCACGTACGCATTTTGTCGTCTTTCTTCTTCAGCATGCGTCTTCCAATATACAGCCGTGCTGCAACGGTGGCAGCAGACAAAACTGAAAATGTAAGATTATTGAATATGGCCTGCAGATATCTGGATGGCCACTAGATGGTGGCAGAGCTGAAGTCTTGGCGTCTCTTTACTGCCACCTACAGGCCACCTACATGTTTGCAACCCAGGAATGGTCCTCTTTTCTGTTAGACCTGTTTTTGTCTTCCATGCCCTTAACTTGCACAATTTTCGAAGAGAAAAATGAATCACAAAATTCCAGGTTGTACATTAGTCAGGGAAACCAAGAGTTGTTTGATTTAAAATGCAAACCAAGATAACCAAATTTGCACTTCTATCCACTTTTTAAATGTGTGCTGGATACTGCATGTGCAGATAGTCCTCCACTTACAACCATTTTTTTAGTGGCCGTTTGAAATTACAATGACACTGGAAAAAAGTCCTTGTTCTTATGATCATCACAGCATCCCCACGGTCATGTGATCAAAATGTGGGCACATGGCAATCGGCATGTATTTATGGCAACTGTGGTGTCCCCAGTCGCATGAACGTCATTTGTGACATTCCCAGCCATTGTCTGGCAAGCAAAGTCAACGAGGGAAGCCAGATTCATTTAACAACCACCTGATTCACTTAACAACTGCAAGGATTCACTTAGCAACCATGGAAAAAAAGGTTATAAATTGGATGCTACTCATTTAACAACCATCTTGCTTAGGAACATAAATTCTGCTCCCAGTTGTGGTTGTAAGTCAAGCACTACCTGTACCTGCATCTGTTTATTGTGGGCAAATGATGTTGTTGTGGTTAGCTGAGAAACTGATTTGCAGGGAATGTTAGATGGATTGTATGATGCAACACCTATAGTTCTGAAAAGTGATGTATCAAAAATCCAAATACTTACAGAGTGGAGTTGAAAATTAGGTACACAGGGTGGGAAATTAAAACAAATACAATGAATTGAGAGCCAGTTTGGTGTAAGGATGGATTAGAAACGGGGGGATTGTGACTCCGAGTCCTTCCTTAGTCACAAAAACCGGCTGTGGGATTTTGGATCAATCCCCAACCCATCTCACAAGGTTGTCGTTGTGGGGAAAATCGGAGAATGGAGTATAATGCATGCTGGCTGGAGTTGTGAAAAATAATGGTGAAAATAAATCTAATAAATATAAACATTTGTGCATCCTGGTAGAAGGTTTTTTAAAGAGTGGAGAAACGTTAGGCTGTGAAAATGCTGTCAGAGCAGGATGGGTGTCCAGCTCTCGATTCCAGGAGTTGAATTCCCCACATCTTAAAGTGGACAAGGTGGAAAAACACTGGTGTAAACCAATTTCAGCCACGTTTCCTCTTCCCTTTCATGTCTGTTATCTTCAGAGATGGTCCTCGACTTATGACCACAATCGGGACCGGAACTTCCATCGCTAAGCAATGCGGCTGTTAAGTGAGTCAACGTGTGACTGCCCGATTTTATGACCTTTAAACACGGTCATGAAGCAAATCCAGCTTCCCCACTGACTTTGCTTGGTGGAAGTTCCCGCAGAAGGTTGCAAATGGCATGACCCTGAGACGTTGCAACTATCGTCAATACATGCTGAATTTTGGTCACGGAGCCGCTTGGATGCTGTAAGTTGTAAGTGTGAGGACCGGTCGCAAATCCCTTGTTCCAGTGCTCTTGTAATTGTGAACGGTCGTTAAATGAATGGTCGTGAGTCAAGGACTGTCTGTAATCATGTTGCATTACTATTCCTTATTCCTTTTCTGTGCGCTAAAGAATATTTCTCATTTCAGAAGGGAAAAGCCTATTGGAACAGATGCATCATTGCATCTCCAAATTGTTCAGTTTCATTTTTACCCTGCTTTTCTTTTCTTTTTATTTGATTTGCTTGCCTCTTTCCTATTAGCTTTAATTCAAGATTCCTGGTAATCTTTTCATTTTCCCAAAATTCTCTATCACATCGTTCTGGGGAATTAAGGGAAAAAAATGGTAATTTCCCAAGGAGGGGGGAACTGTTATCCCAGAATGCCCTGGTATTAATGTCAGTCACAGGCATTGTTGCCGGGGGGCGGAAACATGTCAGTCTCCAGTAGCAGCAGATGAAACCAGTTCTTTTAACAACCTGGTGTACAGTGACCTGCAGAGGAAGGACATCCCGATGTTTTCTTTTGCAAAGAATTCACCATGGGCGGCTGCCGATGCCAATTAAATTCTGCATGGAGCAACACAGAATGCCGCAAAAATTTCAGCAAAGCTCCCACTACTCCATTAGGAATGACCGCAGAAAGTAGTAAAATTCTTTTTCATTTTGAGATGGATTGAAAAAGCCTTCTGGATAGAAGGCGAAACTTCCCTAACCACATCTCGTAATTAAAGTCCAGTGGCCTTTTTAAGGAACTTTGCAAAACTCTTGACAATTTTTACTACTTATTTCACGACCTGGATCAATGAAAGTTGTCATCGGTGTCTGCAGAAAGGGATAAAGAAGTCAGGATGATGCCCACATGCAGCTGAGTAACGTTCAGCCCTTTTTATGCACGCCACCTCCGAGTGTCGAGAAGGGGTAGGTCTCAATCATATGGCTGCCGTCTTGATTTTTTTTTTTTCCACTCCGGACCCCAAATATTTTTCCCTGATTAAATCACGTTTCAGGGGAAATCACATGGAAGCAAAACAGCAATAAAAATTTGACTTCGGTTCATTCCCCAAACTTGAATTTCGCGTCTTCCCAAGGAAGAGGGATGCCGTTTCTTCTAATTTAGGAACGCAATGAACCTCACGGAGATCTTCTGGTCGGAAAGAGGAACTGTAAAAAGAGGGGCACCCCATTGCCGCCTTTCTAGAAATGCGATAAAGCTGCCCTCCTCTTTCAGAGCTCCTTGCAGGATAAAGAGACTTGGAACGAGGAGTGGGCTGCTGTGTCAATTCTGTTCCCTCGTTTATTTTGCAAACACTTTGCAAAGCCTGAGCTTGTTTTTTTAAACCAATTTTTGGGGAAAGGGTCCTCCCTCTCAGTCGTTTTCTCATCCAAAAGTGCTCCAGGTTCTCAAGCCAGGGAGCGCCTTTTCTCCCCCTGGATTTTTTCTGGTACTTTTCCACATTTTGGCTGATTGGGTTTTTCCCCAGGGAATCCACTAACGTGTTCTAAAAAAGGCAGTAATGAACTTGTCTGCCAAGTTCAGAGAACAGCAAAGCTCAAATGTCAAGGCCCGGGACGCGGCGTCCAAGGACAAGCCAGGTGAATTACGCCACAAATTTTATTTAATTAGTTAGTCGGTTGGTTAGTTTTTAATCTGCCTTTATTATTTTGATGCCTAATTCCAGGTTGTGAACATGTCTAATGCGCCTTCCTCCTCCTCTTAGTTTTCCCACAACAACCCTGTGAGGTGGGCTGGGCTGAGAAATAGTGATTGGCACAAGGTCACCCAGTCGGCTTCCATGCCTAAGGTAGGACTAGAACTCACCGTCTCCTGATTTCTGGCTTGGCGCCTTCGCCACTAGATCAAGCTGGCCAAAAGTACATCATGCTCTTCTCCATCCCCTCCGTGCCTCCCTCCTTGTATTTCATTTACATCTCCTCCTCCTCCGCCGCCTTCTCCTGCATTTGCCCAGCCTCTAGTCCTCAAGAGACAGTTGCAAGGCCCATGGCCCCTTAAAGCTTTCTTTTCTGTAAATATTTTCCTATCGTCTGCAGTCTTGGATTTCCCCCAAGTCCGCCGTTCCTTCTCTCCAGTACACAGCCAACCCTTGGAGAATGAATTCACTGTAAGAGCGTAAATAACTGACTGAAGAGGAAAATGATTTACCGTCGGCATCTCAGTTCCTCTGAATTGCCTGCAGAACAGCGACGAGCACTTCTCCCTTCTCCCCAGCCCAGAAACAAATCTCCTGGGAACAGCAGAAAAAAAAAAGGATGGCACCATTGGCTAAGTGCACTTCAACCCACCGTTTTCCCCCTGCACGAGAGCAGCCCCTGCGAGTACCCAGATGGAGCAGTGCTATGCCCTTATGAATTGCAGCAATGAGGGACAGAGGGTCCCAAGGGGGGTTGCAAGGCCTCTGCTGTGCTGCTGTTTTGCAACCCCTTCTACCGAATGGCTGAGCTTCAGCGCAGAGCCGGTGTATTGGACTGGGATACCTTTGGTTCTGCTTCTTTGCTGCACAAGTAGGAATCATTTGGAGGGGTGGAAGAGTTTGCATATTGCTCTTTTCTTGCAAGGGTTAGTGAGAGTTCCCAGCGGAGGAGCATCCCCAGGAGGATTCTTTGTCGGAGCCAGCGTGATGCTGCTTTTTGGTTTCCTAAGCGCCTGGCCCACTTGTCTACCTTTCCATCTCGTTTCTCCAAGGCCTTTCTTCATCTCTTGGGCCTTGTTAAAATAACAATAACATGCCTCAGGATGTTCTTTGGTGTTGTTGGTAGACCTCGTCACCAAGTCAAAACAATAGCATGGGTATCCTGACGCTGTTGCGCAGGTGATGCGAATTTTGCAATGACTGAACCGATTTTCAGGGGTGACATTTGGTCACTGAGTAATGTGCATCGGTTGAGAAGGTGGCAATGACCGCCCTGACTTTCTTCTTAGATGTAGGGAAGTTGCGTTGTTAGCGAATGTTGCAATTGCAGTGTGTGCGTCATTTCTGGATTGGTGATGAAAGACCTCACGTGAGTTGCGAATTTTGTGATCGGACTTCGCACGATTTGTGCCGTGGCAGACACGGTGTCCTTTGCTGCTCTCTGAGGATGCCTCTTATGTTCTCGTTCACTGGCAAACAAGTGATTTTTGGATTTCTTTCCAAAGGAAAATACCCTTCTCCTCCTAAGTTACATTTTCACATTGACCTTAATGACAAGAGGGTGGAAAATGTGACTTTCATTGCACAACCTTGTCTCGAAGAGCTTCTGTTTTTAAGTCTCCCGGGAAATCCCAGCAAGGCAACACATGGATCTCCTTCTGAGGGATTTTTTCGAATTAGGAAGTCAAGGGGGCCATCATGCTTATGAACGGATCAAGAGGCATTTTTGTATGAAATGTGACCTTCTCTTACTTCACCTCCCCCATAATTAAAACAAAAACTCATCTGTGGATGGTGGGGAGAATCGGAACCTCTCTTCGGGTGGGAAGATATTTTTGGGAAATGGCGTGGCAAGATAGACTTCGTGATGGTGGAAAAGTTTAGTAGGTTTTAACGACAGCTGAGAACTCGGACATCAAAAAGTCATTAGAAGACTCCTGAGCATACTGTGGAAATCTAAGAAGATGAAGTGATGGATTATTGAACAAATTAACCCAGAGTTCTCACTTGAGGTACAAATGACCAGACTCAAGTTACCCTACTCTGGACACATGATGTGAAGACTCAGCTCTCTGGAGAAGTCCCTAATGCTGGGACAGGTGGAAGGGAAGAGAAGAAGAGGAAGACCAGCCACAAGGGGATGGACTCCATTACAATGACAGTGGAGTACCGTTGGAAAACCTGAAAGACCAAGTTAGGGACAGATCCTGATCCTCCTGGAGAAGGTCCATCTGTGTAACCTCTAAGAATCACCACCACCTTGATGGCAGATGATTGATCAATCAGCCTCACTCTCTGAAGAAGTCCCTAATGCTGGGAAAGGTGGAAAGAAAGAGAAGAAGAGGATGACCGGCAGCAAGGTGGGTGGGCTCAGTCAGAGTGGTGATGGGGGCACCCTTTGGAGGACTTGAAAGAACAAGTTTGAGAGACAGAGAAGGTTTATCTACAGGGTTGCTAGGAGCTGAAAACAACTCGACGGGCAGGATCAACCACTGAATCGGATCAATAACGTTCGCAGAATCAAGGCAGACTTTGAGAGAACCTGCTGTGGAACTGCTTGATTATTGTGATCATTGCTGTCCGAATCAACCACTGTCAACCAGGACAGTGATTGACTTGGACAGCAACGATTCCCTCCCGTTAGTGAGCACCACACAAGTGCTGCTAACTCTATCAATGGCTCCTTTCTGGAGATCTTGGGTGGTTTTTCATATTGTGATGGTTTGTGGGAATGACCCTGGGAGACAAGAGGAAGCGTTGCAGCCTAGGCAACCGACATGCAGAAGGTATCTTGGCCCACAGAAGGAAAAAGGGGGCAGGAAACATTAAAAAAATTATGAAAGGGGGCAAGTGCTTTCAGACTTGCAAACCTGTAACGTTACAATAAAGGTAAGGTTAGTCCTCATGGCTGATGTTTTTGTCTGGACCAGCCCGAAGAGCTGGAACAAATCCTGTCTCTCCTCCCATGCCTGGGGGGAGAAAATAACTGGGGTGCCCTTCTCTACTGATTGGGATCACCTTCTGCCCAGCTTTCCCCTTTACCATGAGGCTGTAGGAGAAAAGAGTAAAAAAGATGAGACAGAAGAAATCCCTAGAGAAAACCTATTTTCATGGCCCCTCTAGGACTCTGTCAGAAGTGGGAAGAAATATAGATAATCCTCGACTTATGACCCATCACTTAACGTCCATTCAAAGTTACATAGGATCTCCCGCACTTGCGACCTGCTTTTGGAGTTACAATGACTGCACACGCCCCTGCAATGACATGATCACGTTTCGAACGCTTGGCAGCTGACTCACTTTTGGGACTGTTTGCAGCATCCCGTGGTCGCATGACTGATTTGCAATGCTTTTTGCCAATTTCTGGCAAAACGGGTTTGCTTCATGACCACGGTGTTCGCTTAATGACTGTCGTAAAAATGGTTGGAACTTTCAATCCAGTCATGTGATGCCTCAACTTATGTCCAGAATGATTTACGACCGTAATTCTAGGCTCAATTACAGTTGTAAGTTGAGGACTACCTGTAGTTCATCCTTTTCTACAACCTCCAGAAGATGTGGTTTAGGGACACGGCAGGAGAGGGGAACGAGTTTAGCTCCCGAAGGCTCTTCAAGTTGAAATAAACTGAGTTAATTTTGCAGACTGATGGCTTGTTCATGTTGACCTACCACCACCCCTTGACTCAGTCACGTATCTACTGTCAGAAGAACCAATGTCTTCTCCTGATGATGGAAACCAAAAGGGCCTCTTTCGTGGGTGAAAACCTGCGAGAAAATGGTCTCCAGTGGTCTCTTGAGGGGGGTACATACATGATGATGGCAGCCAGGACGCTGTGCTCAAACCCACACCTCTTTTGAGGTCTGTTGCATGCACAATGCACATAAAAAGGGGAGGGTTCCTTTTTAAGATTTAAGTTTTTAAATCCCCCCTCGTTAACTTTCCCTGTCTGAAAGTGGCTCCATTCAGGTCTGAGCACCCATAATTCAGATTCAGATGTTTTATTGGCCAAGCGTGGTTAGACCCGCAAGGAATTTGTCTCCGGTACAGCCGCTCGCAGTGTACTTGCAAGACAGCAGTAAATAAAATAATAACGTAACAATAAATGGAGTTAGATATTCAACAGCAAAGTGTGCATCCAAAGTATGCAGCCAGTAGAAAGGGAATACTATAAAGTGTAGAATTAGAACCACGATCAAAGTGATGGCACGGGGGAAACAACGGCCCTGTGTCTGGTGGTTTTGGTATGCAATACCCCGCAGTGCCATCCAGAGGGTCGAGATTCAAACAAGGTGAGAAGGGTCTGCGGATATCTTCTCCGCCCTTTTTTGTCCCTCTCAATGTACGGGTCCTGCCATTATTCATTGCAACTGCTCGTTGGGGTCTGCACCTGCCCTGCATGGTTGCTGCACCGCACCAGACAGCGACAGATGCGCAGAGGACAGACTCGGCGATTCCCCTGTAGAGCCGTATCAGCAGCTCTTGAGGCAGGTGGAACTTCTTGAGCTGACGTG
>JANHZU010007741.1:6825-25383 GCA_032468055.1 Acrochordus granulatus | reverse complement strand
CTTGCGGGCGCCTCGCTCATGCCCCGCGCCTGGTGCTTCGCTCGCAGCCGCCGGTACCGGAGCAGAGCCGCGCCTTCCTTCGCGCCCAGCAGCGAGGAGGCGCCCCCGCCGCCAGCCCCGAGCAGGGCGCTCGTACCGGACCGCCCAGGAGGACCGACCCGGAAAGTTCTCGGCAACTTCTCCGCGCCCCGCAATGGAAGGCAAAGGTAAGCGCGGAGGGACTGCCGCAGCGAGCCCAGCCTGGCCCGGCCCGGCCCAGCGGCCCTGGCACGACTCGCCCTCGCCCTGGCCCCCGCCTCCACAGCTGCGCCCCAGGAGAAGGAGGCGGCCGAGGCAGGGCCGGCCGCCCTTGGCCCCTTCCCGCTGCCGGGAGCTGGAGGCGCAGCGCGTCCGCGTCCCCGGTAGACCGCGCCGCCGCCGCTGCATGCGCAACGGAGCGCGGCTCTCGGCCGGTCGAGCACGCCCTGGCGGACCCGCGGGACCCTGAAGCCGTGGTTCGGGAGCTGCGCCGCCCGGCCCCCTCCGGCCCTCGGCCACAAGGGTCGATGTGGCCCAGCGGCAATTCCGCCCGCGTCGCGGTGCCCGAACTCCGAGCGGGGATCCCTGCTGGGCGTGAGCGTCGTCTTCAGTCGGCCAGTCCGGAGGGGCCGGAGGTGGACGTGACTCGCCTCGTCGCCCGCCTCCGCCACCCGTTTCTTGACTCGGGGGGCGTCCCGGTTGAAGGCCGGCGCGCCTTTCCCGCGGGGCTCGGCTCGGCTCGGGCTCCGTGCCGCGGAACCTGTGGACTGGGAGAGGTCCGACCCTCGGTGACCCGGGGCGGCGAAGGCGCGGGAGGTACGCGCTCTCCTGCCGCGGCGACATGGAAGGTTTCCCGGGGACACGGAGGCTTCCGCCATCGTGTTGCCGAGGCTGGCCGGCGGCAACGTGTCCCCGCGGCGTGGCGGTGTTGCCGGCTCCCCTTTAAGGAGGGAGCTGGGAGTGGAGCAGCATAATAATAGCGCGCGATCTGCACAGTCACGATTCCGGCTGGGTGGATCTCCGGACCCGGGGAAGGACTCCACTAGGGCCCCTCGGCCATCGCTGGCCCCCCCAGCCGAGAGCTGCAGCCGCGAGCCCGGCTCGACTGCCATGGAGGGGGAGCCGCGGAGCAATTTCGGGCAGGCTTGTGGGGGGGGGAAGCTTCACTGAGGAGTAGGTGGGCAGGAGATGGTTTCGTTGGAGGAGGCTGGAGACCCCCTAGCCAGAGCCTCCAGGGCCAAGCTGGAGCAGCATTAAGAGCAGAGAGCCTCTAAGAAGCCACCCTTCCTCTGGGGCATCAGGAGCTTGCAAGCCTTCCTGGCTTTGGGACAAATAAGAGGAATCTGAGGTTTGGGGACTGGTGTGAGATGATCCTGCTGTCTATGATAAGCCCCCCAGTTATGCCTTCAGTTGTCCTGCATTCACAGGAACTAAGAACACCCCTCCATGGCCCAGTGGTTGCCTAAGGTGGCCAGCCAGCTGTCTCTAGGCTGTGGGCATGCAAGAGAGGAGACCTTCCCCACTTCTGCTGCTGGGACTGGGTGTCCCGGTGTCCCTGGGGATAACAGCCCTGATATCCCTCCCAATCTCCTTCCTGGCAGCTTCACTGGATACCCCCTATCCTAGTGCCTGGGGAAGCTTCCTCTTCTCCCCCCATGATCTTCTACACCTTGATTGATCCCCTCCTTCTTTGGGCCGACAAAAGCATCCCAAACTGTATAGCCTTTCCTCACATTCCCTTGACCATTTCAATAGCCCTCCTCTGTGCCTACAGTACTCTCAGATATCTCCCTGCAGTCATGAGGACTAGCAAATAAATAGAGCAGGAATTTAATGTAGTCCTGTGTGACCCAGACCAGAGGACCTACCCAGCTGTTCTCTTGCAGACATCCAGGCAATTTGTCATGCAACTGATCCAGATCAGGTACAGCCTCACATTCCCTGGTTGTCCTTCTCTGGGCAGTTCTGGAGTCTCTCCCTGTTCAATTTGCTTGTTCACAAGATCAATGATCGTCCTTGCTGCATCCATTCTTAGCATTTCAAAATTTGCCCAGGCTGCAAAGTTCCTTCTTGCAAAAGGGACAGGATGATGTGAAGGCCTCCCTGACAGTCAGCTGCAGCACCTCGCACATACCAGGCCAAGCCTGCTTGCCTGCCCCCTTCCGGCTGCTCTTCTGTGGTGAACCCTTGGCTGTGGGGCAATTCCCTCCCTTCCTTGTGGACCAACCTGCCACACACAGGCCTGTGGTTCAGGTTGTCCCTAGGGAGTTGCATGCTAGTTGCACTCCCCCCCAGAGACCAAGGCTTGATACTTGGCTGGCCTGTTTGCCCCAGGCACAGAGGCAGCCTATCTGGGCACAGTTTCCTCCTTTGGGGAACCTTCTCGGCAGCTTCTTAGAGCCTTAAAAAGCTGGAATTTCCCAGGATGTTCTGTGCCTCTCATCAGCTTGGATTTGTATGAGCAGTGGGACTGGAGTTGAGCCTCTGAAGGATCTCTTCAGATTAGGCTTTGGGGGCGGGATGAGCTGTTTCTATCAGCTGAAGCTCAACCTGAAGTGGTCTAGAATGGTGAATGGCAGGAGCTTCAGAAGTTTCATTTGGGGAGACTTGGACCCAGAAGTTAGGGGATTCATAGGCTAGCCTCTTCTCAAGAGGTCCATGGCGGGATGGGTTTTAGGCAGCGGCATGGGGGAGTGCAGAGTGCAGGGAAAACAGGTATGAGGAAGATGGCCTAGGAGGCAAGATGGGAGGTTTGTGACACCCGCACCCATTTTCTTGGCACATGATGGAGGTCCTAAAAGATCGGATGCCCTCCCACTGTTCAGCTGATTCTTACATTTTCACCAGCCTTTGCTGGTTTGTCAGAAAATGTAATTTCCACTTTTCCTTCTTGATGTCTCAGTTGACAAAGCTCGTGGCAGTCATGCCAGGATCAAGGGAGGACTTCCTCCTTTGCTGAAGCCTCTGTTCCTGCTGAGCTTGGAGTGGCCCGTGAGGCATAGCTGGAGGCTGAGGATCTTCTCATGCCTGCTGCCAGCCCCATTAGAGGATTTTAGCGGGTGACTTTTCTTTGTCTTCAGAATGAGCTACGAAGTGGACCTTATCCAAGGCCTCCTCAGACACAGTAGCTGCCTTCCACCAACTTCTTAATCTGATGGTTTTGAAGCCAAAGTCTGGCTCCACAGTAGGTAGAACCACATGCTCCATCAACACCCTGAGTTTGCACAATGCACTTCACCTGGTTTCAAGTTAACCCATTTACTGCATTCACACAATATGGGCTGTGACTTAATCTGAGAACTAGCTTTACCCAGCATGCTCAGCCACAACCATACAGCCAAGCTTGAATACCCTGAACTTCTTATATTGGTCTCTGCAGTCACTGCATCTTCCCTTACCTGATTAGATATGGTGCTTTATTTTTTTTTATCTTACCTGTATTACTTTGTGAGGTTATTTTCTTGCAGATGTTTCATTACCAACTAGGAAACATTGGTGCTAGAAGGGAGGGGTTTGCTCCCTGCAAGAGGGGCTTCAGAGCTGAAGTGTGACTGGAGTTCCTTCCAAACATTTCCTGATGGCTCCTTCTTTGTCACCCCACTGCCTGCTCTCTTGCCCTTTTTGAAAGGAGGGCAGACCCCGCTTCCCCCTTGTGACTTCTTCAGTGGGTGCCCACAGCTCTGTTCCATCTCTCTGGCTGCCCAAGTCCTCTTGGCACCCTATCCCTGACCCCAATAGTTTGCCCTTGGGTGACACTAGGATGCTCAGCTCATCCTGCCTTGCCAGCCTTTCCCTTCCAGCTCCTCCAGTCCTTTTCCTGGGAGTCTCTGAGTGGGAAAAGGCAGAGCAGATTGGCACCCATCAGTTCCTGCCAGGTGGTCTTCCTGTCTCTTGTCTCTTGCTAGATTGTGGAGCACTGGAGTTGTTGCCATTGGGATCTGCCTACACTGGAGTTTGTTGCTGTTCTGTTGGTTTCTACCTTCCTCCTCTGCTCCAGACCTAGGTTTTAATTCATCATTTCCCCTTCTCCAGCCTCATCCTCCAGGTCTTCTTCTTCTTTGGGCAAACTTGCTGCCAAGAGGTGACCCATGCAGGAGGCTGCCTGTTTGTCACTGGTTGTTGTTGCAGGACAGCTCTCTGGCAAGTGGAAATGGTGGGTTGGCTCAGCATAGTTGGGAAACACAAGAGCAGGAGATCCAAGGCTGATGCAAGGGTTGGGGACAGGAACTTCATGTGCATTGGGGGACTTTAGTGTGGAGGGCATTTTCCCAATCTTCCCATTTTCTTTTGTCCATCAACTTTCTGCCTTGGGACTTGGAAGACCTCTTGGAGATCCTTCTGTTCCCACAATTCCTCTTCCTCCTCCTCTTCCCCCTCCTGTTCCTCTTCCCCCTTCCCCTCCTCCTTCCATATTGATTGATGAAGCTTTAATTAGTGAGTATTTCTGTCCAAAGGGTTGATGGAGCTGTCCCTGGCTTTCAGTGGTATGTTTACACAACAAGTCGTGCAAGTCTGCATGATGTGATGTGTGCAGGCGAGAAGGTTTTTTTTTCTGTTGCTAAATAGTTAGCAATATGTGATAAATGGGAAAACGTTTTTTCCTGGACTTAATGACTAGAAGAAAGTCATTAGAAGACTCAACCAGAATTTGAATGCGAGAATTTATATGGCACTGTCCAGGCATTTTGAACTATAGTTTCCATACTCCTGGGCCATTTGGCATGGATATGGTCCTTGCTGATGGCACATGTACAGCATAGCAGTTCAAATTTTGCATCAGGAATGGGGAGATGCAGAACTTGATGCATCGTAGGCATAGAAGCTCTGTGGGGAACTTTGAGCCAGGCTGGGCATTCTCTCTCGGGAAAATCTACTTTATGGTTTGCTATTTTGGAAGCCACGTGAACTGCTCTGAGAATCTTCTCTGCGAGGCTGTCTTCCCTGGCATCACTCATTACAGTTGTACAGAGCCTACCAGTGATGACAAGCTAGTGGGTGATGGCTTGGAAGACAGGACTTGGTCTTGGGGCAGATCCAGGAAAGAGAAAGGGCCCCTATCAAAGCTTTTCCACCAGCAGCCTAACTCTGGACACCCAGAGCTTCTGTATTGGTTGACTTGTCTCTGGCTCACCTCAAAGTCTGCCTCCTCCAAGAAAGACCAAGAGGCCATCTCCCTTTGTGTCTGGCAAATGACAAGAAGACAAGCTCACAAGTTCCCCCACCCACACCCAGGACCCCTGCCAGAACATAAATTAGTCCATCCTAAGGACAGGATACCCAAACATAAACAGACAGATGTCATTTATGCCATGCAATGTAATGAAACATGTTCAGATTTTTGCATTGGGGAGACAAACAATTGCTTTACAAGAGATTTCAACAATATAAAACATTAAAGACTTCTGCAGTCCATTTGCATCTTAAGGACAAGGGGCATTCCTCTGATGGCTGCAAATTCCAGATTTTGGACAAGGAAGCTAACTGGTTAGCAAGGGGGATCAAATAATCTATTCATGTGAACACATTAAATCCTTCCCTTAATGGGTGTTAGACATCAGTTGTGTCCAGTTCATAATGTTGTTTGTCTCATCTTCACAACACCTTCCAGCCTTATTTGATGTATACTGTGCTGACTCTGAAGAGCAACACTTCAGAAATTTTATTGCATATGAGAACTTTTTTTCTGGTGCGTGTCCTGTATCTTGCCAAATTTGAGAAATGTATATATTCTTTCCACCTTCTTTCTTTTCTACATGGAATTGAGAAAGTCTCCTGGATAGGAGATGAAACATTTTCTGATTACATCAAATAATAAAAGTCCAGTTGCCTTTTGAGAAAAATTTTGCAAAACATTTTTTGCATTTGCTATAAATCATGACCTGGATTAACGAGAATGTACATAGACACTTCCACCCATTGCATCTTGTGATGATGGATGTTCTGCAACTCAAATGACAGGGCAATCACTGGATGCCCTCCTGTATCTGTGTCCAGATTTTAACTTAAGAAGTGACGAGGTATCCCAGCCCTATTCTGAGTCCAGGAGACTTGGAGTGAGGGGGCTGAGCCTTGACGAGAAATTGCTCTAGCTGGGCAAGATGAAAAGACCACAAGGCATTCCCAGATAGACCGATTAGGAAAAATGAATGGTGTGCATTACTGAGACCTGGCTTGCTCCTGAGGGGAGGGGTTGCCCTTTCATTACACCAGCCAAGGCCCCAGGGCAAGGGAGGTGGAGTGGCAGTGGTCATCTGAGAATCTCTGTTTGCCTCCAGGGGCGTTGCTCCACAAGTCTCCAGTTGTGAGACCCTGTTCTTGAAACTCGGCTCTTGGGATCAGTTGGGACTGTTGCTACTGTACCAGCCTCCCTGCTGTGCAGCATCCCTGCCTGCCTGAGCTGGTTTGAGGCTATCTCAGGGTTGGCAATGGACTTCCCCAGGATGATGGTTCTGGGGGATTTCAATTGGCCATCCCTGGGGTTTGTCCTCGGGATTAGCTCAGGAGTTCCTGGCCTCCATGGCAGCCATGGGCCTACCCCCGATTATCTTGGGCCCTACCCAAGACAGTGGCTGCACTCAGATATGATTTCCTGGTTGGAGCAATGGCAACGTGAACTGGAAAGAGAATTTTTCGTGTCCCCCTTGTCATAGTCAGATCACACCCTGGTGTCCTTGAGATTCCCTTATGCCACCCCCCTCTGAAGGGAAGTGGGACCTATTCGAGCAGTCTGCCCTCAGCAACTGATGGACCTCGAAGGATTTCAGAGGGAGCTGGGGGATGTCCCAGGGGTATTGCAGCACAGTCCTGTCGAAGCCCTGGTTATGTCCTGGAATCAGAGGGCAGCCAAGGCTTTGGATAGGATCGTGCCCATATAGCCTCTCTCTACTCATTGCACTCGGCCTTCTCCATGGTTCACAGAAGAGTTATGGGTGCTGAAAAAGGTAAAGAGATCCCTGGAGCACTGCTGGCTGGAGTCTGGGGAAGAATCCGAATGAACACGAGTTAGAGCTGCTGTTAAGGCCTACTTGTGGCAATAAGGGAGGTGAAATGTAATTATTTCTCCACCCTTATTGCACCTTTTTAGTATTTACAAGGAGTGTCGTCCTTCGGCCCTGTTTAAGATCACCCAGTGCCTCCTTGATGGGGGGGAGTCGGGAGGTCTTCCGCAGGGCCATGCAGAGGAATTTGCTGAGCACCTGGCAGATAAAGTTGCTCTGATTCAGTCCCAGTTGGAAGCTGGAGATGCCTAGGGAGGAGTCTTGCCCAGTTATCTGGGAACAATTTGATCCTGTTGTTCCTGATGAAGTGGAGAGGGTCCTTGATGCTGTCGATTAGATCCTTGTCCATCCCGGTGAAAGCTGCCAGGATGGTGACTAACAGGTGGGTCCATGCAGTGATAAATGCCTCACTGGGGACATTTCCGGGACTTTTTAAGGAAGCCCTGGTTCGTTCTATATTAAAAAAACATAATTGGAGTTCACCTGTCTGGAGAATTATCGTCCAGTCTCTCTTTTGCCTTTCTTAGAGAAAGTGGTTGCATGGCAGCTTCAGAGGTTCTTGGAGTAAATGGATTTTCTGGACCCTTTTCAGACTGGGTGTAGGTCTGGTTATGGGATGGAGGCAGCATTGGTTGCTCTTGTGGATGATCTCTGGTGAGAGTGGGATGAAGGTAGTACAACCATCCTAGCTCTCCTTGACTTCTCAGCGGCATTCAATACCATTGACCATGGTATCCTTTTGGGTCAACTGCAGGGTTTGAGGCTTGGTGGTGCAGGTTTGTGCTGGTTTGGCTCTTTTCTCCAAGATCGGTCCCAATTGGTGTTAATATGGAGAGAGAGGTCCAGTTCATGGCCACTACTTTCTGGTGTGCTACAAGGCTTGGTACTTTCTCCTCTCCTTTTTGACATTTACATGAAACTGCTGGGTGAGATCATCCATCACTATGGGATGAGGTACATCAGTACGCTGATGATACTCAGACTTACATCTTCATCCCTGGTGATCCCAGTGATGCTGTCTTGGCCCTGACTCATCTGGAAGGGGGATAACAGGCTTCGGTTAAACCCTGGCAAGACTGAGTGGCTTTGGATGTCTGGGGGATCTGGTTCTGGGACTTAAACAACTTTAACTCTGGATAGTATGGCACTACTCCAGACAGACCTGGTGCACAATCTGGGGGTTCTCCTGGACTTGCAAGTCCTCTCAAAGAGCAGATGGCAGTCACAGGTAGGAGGGCCTTTGCACAACAGAGTTTCTGGCGGAGATATACTGGGCAGAGGTTGGACTAGAGGATTCTGAAGGCGTCTTCCAACTTTCTGATCCTATCACCCCCAAAAGGCTGCTGGTTTGACTTTGGAGTAGTGAGTGGGATCAAGATGATGTGATTGTTGTTATTCAGTGGTGCAGTTGTGTCCGACTCTTCACGACCCCACGGACTACAGCACGCCAGGCCCCCCTGTCTTGTGCTGCCTCCTGGAGTCCACCCAAGCCCACACCTATCACATTGATGCTGTCTATCCATCTCATCCTCTGCTGTCCCCTTCTCTTCCCTTCGATCCTTCCCAGCATCACAGTCTTTTCTAATGAGTCCTCTCTTCGCATTAGGTGGCCAAAGTACTTGAGCTTCAGCTTCAATATCTGTCCCTCCAATGAGCAATCAGGTTTGATTTGCTGTAGGATTGACTGGTTTGATCTTCTTGCCATCCAAGTGACCCTCAGTATGATGTGATTAGTCTCAGCCTTTTGAGATAATTCAGACAGGAATCCAAACCCAAGATCTTGATAGAAGAGAATCTGAAAGCATTCCTCCTCTCCTTTTCTAGGAGAGGAAACTTGGGAGGGTCCCTTCTGAGGCACTTCCTCCACCCTTTTTCCTTCTGTAGACTGAGATATCTTTTATGTGATGGCTGTCTAGGCTGCGGCTCTTCTTCCTGTCTCCTAAGGACATTCCCAGAGACCATTGCAGGTGGTGAGGTCTCAAGCCAATTTTTTCTCCTTCTGGGCTGCATTTTTGGTGTATGCAATACTATATTTCTGGCTTCAGTCAACCTGATCTTTTTTTGCAATAGATGCATGTATTGGCTGTGGTTGTCCCTGACCAGTTCTGGTGAAGAAGGCATCAAAAGGAAGAGCCGTCCCATCCTGTTAGTCTTGATGTAAAGACAGACGTAGCTGGAACATCTTTTCCTCCCTCCCCCAGGATGCCTGGGGTTAGAAGAAAGAGTTTGACCTCTCTGGGGCAATGATAAAATCCTATTACTCTGCCTCTTGTACAAATGATATTTTCTCTCCCTTTTCTTGGGTTTTGACATTTGGCAGGAAACACTCTCTTTGTTAGACTGGAAGAAGCAGGCCCAGGCAGCTCAGCTCTAATCTAAAGGTTTATTGAAGTTACAAGGTCACAAGAATTTCTCCAACTGCCAGCCCAAACACCTGTACTACCCAGTAAGGCTAATGGTCATCACGAGTGGTCAGTCCTCTGGCACTTGTGCCTGTCCAGAGACTCCAAACCGATCCCCTCTTCACTCTTGGCTCAACCCTTCATTCTCCCACAGTCTTTCTGTCAATGAGACCAAGACATAATATCATTACAAATCCTCATCTCATGGCCAAGGAACAGGTGTTATTGCCCTCCTAAATCTGAGTCCATCCCTTGACTCAGTCTGTCCCTGCTCGCTGAAATCTCTTCTTCTTTTTGCTTATATTACACTTTCTGATATTGTATCCAAAACACTTCACCAACATGCTTAACCTGCTTCCTGGATGAGCCCAGTTCTTTGGGTTCATACAACACACTCTACTGTAAGCTGAGAAATGGGATGGCTTTGCCCAACATACTAAGCCAGATAAATAAACAACTAAGAATAATGTACATTAAGTTCAGTGCATTGTGCAAATGCATTTCTTAAAACTTTACTAATCTAATTACAAGCATTTTCATGAACAGAACCTTTAGTGTTAAAAATATACAAACACCAAACATCCATAGTTCAAGTAAAATTGCTCTGCTGGCTGAACTGCCAAAGACCAGGCCACAAACACTTAGGATTGCAGGATTCTCAACGAGTTGGGTTCACACATGAAGCTAAGTCTTCACAGGTCTAGTTTGGGTTTCTTTCAGCCTGCTGTGTGAACTGACTAATCTTTTATTTAGTCAAAGCATGGTTGAGCCCAGAGCTTTAACTCAGGGGGTTCCAAACTGCCTGCAAGCTTGAATGGTCCCACAGGGCTGCTGTAGAATTGGGGGTCTTCTCTTTGGGATCAACCAAGCTGGAGGTTCTGTACCATTCCAGTGAGGCAGATGGATGGTTTAAGGTCGGGCTAGCTGATGGCAGTTCTCTGACCTGGAGGACTCCAGCCAGAAGATGAGTCCTACCATCCCCCTTGGCCATGCTGGCTAGAGAGGATAGCTGTTGTCGTCCAACCTGCCTAGAAAGCTATGTGTTGGCAAAAGAAGCCAACATTCCCAGTCTGGGAATCATAGTAAGCTTGGAAGCACACAGTCTTCTTAGCACTGTTGGAGGATGGAAAAGCGACAAGAATTTTCACACAGCCATACACTACATTTTTTTAAGTTGTGGTGATATTTATTGCTTAGTGTTTTTAAGTAATTATGTGCTTATTCTAATATCTGCAGTAGCCTTAGCAGAACAGGCTATGCCTAGCTTGCTTTTCTTTGCAGAGTTTTTTTTACAGTTTCTTAATTGTCTCCGTTCCTCCCTGATTCACACAGCACTTGGATGTGCTTGTTCCTGTAGAGAGCTTCAGATCTTTCACTGCTGGGCTTCCTTCAACCATCACTCTGCCTGAGCTTTTCTTGCAGATGGCCAGTCTGTCCAGCCTTTCCCACCGGCCAGAGATCAGTCTCTGGATTGCTCCTCCAAAGGTGCCTGCATTCACGCAGTACCTCTAGTCCAGCCAGCCTGAATGCAACTCCAGCAGTGTCGGGCAAATGCCCCCATGGCCTAAACAGGTTTTAGCAAAAGGCAGCTCTGCTTTCTCTCCCAGGTGACTTGATTAGGTAAGAATTTTCTGAGTGTCTGCAGGGAAAAAAAGGAAAATCAAAAGCCTTTAGCCTTGAGACCCATTTGCCCCTCTGATCCAGTTTGGCCATTTCATCCTGTGACAAGCACAAAAAGGCAGAATAAGGTTTCGATTGGAAGTTGTCTAGTCCCCACTTGATCTGTTTCCCACCCAAAATGGGCAGCCTTTTACTTAGATAGGAACAGAAAAAAAATAACTTTTCTGTTATTTTATATTCTGATATATTTAAATAAACAGTTAAGAGAACTAGGTACGTCTGGCCTAAAGAAAAGAAGGTATTTAGGGGAGACATGATAGCATCTTCCAATCCTTGAAGGGCTGCCCCAGAGAAGAGGGTGCCAGTTCATTCTCCACGGCACCCGAAGGCAGGACAAGAAGCAATGGTGGAAGCTCATCAGAGGAGATCCAACCTAGAAATAAAGAGGAATTTCCTGACAGTGGGAATGATTAATCAGCAGAGCAGTTTGCCTCCTCCTGGAGTTCTGGGTGCTCCATCACTGGAGATTTTGAAAAAAAGATTGGACAGCTATTTGTCTGGGATGGAATGAGGTCTCCTCTTTGGACAGGGGTTGGACTAGAAGACCTCCAAGGTCCCTTCCAGTCCATAGAAAATTTGATGATCCTGATGCTGGATTGAGTACTGTTTGGGGGGTATTTTGTGGTACTGTGTAGTTTCATGGAGGGTTTGCTTGTGCTTTTCTGGGTCTATTCATGGAAAAACAAACAGATTATTAGGAACTTTAAAAGGAAAACTTTCCACCAGCCCTTAAAAACCTGCAAGAGAGCATGCAGGGAGGAGTAGCAATGTTCCACAATCCACATAAACTACCACTGGCCTATAGAGCACTTGCCCCCAGGACTCAGAAGGCCCCCATCTATTTCGACTTCTGGAAAGACCCCAAGGCTTGGATTTTCCTGGGAGCTGAGCTTGAGGAAGGTGTGGACCGATGGCTTGAAGATGAGTCAAGTGCCTGGTTTTCTTGTCTTTGGTTTAATTATTGTGGTGATCTACCCAGAGTTGTGTTTCACAAGATGAAGTGGCTGTGTAAGTCTCTCAGATACATTAAATATTTTAGGGCCCAGACTAAATGGGTTCTTCCTTGGGGTGTTTTAATGAAGAGTTTTCCTTGTCAAATTTTGGAGAAGTGGCTGGGAAATTCTGGGAGCTGAAATCCATGGATCTTAAAATTGCTGAGGTGGAGAAATACTTAACATAAAGCTTTAGTTTCCAGACTGTGGTACTATCAGCCCTCCCAGGATTAAACCAGACAGGAAATAGGATTAGATGAGCTAATTCTACTTTATTGTAAGATTACATGAACTAAATCTTTAAGTAAGCAGGTTTGCATTGGGGTTTTATTTTGCAAGCTGCTCAGAGTCACCAAGAGTGAGTTGGGCAGCCATATACATTTTCTTACATAAACAATTAAGTACAAACTTCTTGCTGCCACTTTTCAATTGATCAATTGGGGCAGATCCTTTCTAAGATTCCTCTGACCATTATGCTACTGGCTGCTTCTGCCTCTCTTCTCTGATTGTTTCCTAGGCAGCATCTCTTCCCCTCATCCTCCAAAGCCATTCACACTTTCTATTATAGGTATCATGAAGAACAGCAGTTCTGTTCTGCTTTGGGATGAATTCAAGAAGAAATTGCTCATTTTGCCTCTAAACCCTTAGAAGCAGAAGCCCACTAGCCTAAGAAAGGGGTTTCCACTGGGACCTGCTCCTGAGCTGGGGAAGTGCTGGGAGATACATGCCTATCTCACAACACCAAGATGAGGAGGATGGGGACCACTCACCTACGACCCATTTATTTTAATTAAAACTGATAGATGTTTTCCCCCTAGCTTATAATGAGATGTTGGCTTTTCGCCCAGGGAGATCTGAGAACCCAATTTTTAGGGTGACTTAGCTTTTATCAGCCAGTCATGGCTACAAAAAGTGAAGTGATGAGAGTAGAACCAGGATAATCTCTGTGTTTTGACTATCTGGGAATATCTTATTTCATTTTTTTAATGGACAGGATGAAATTTATTGGGGGAAGGTTCTGATTTTATTTCTTTTCAATATTGTAACACAGTGTCCTATTTTTGGTTTGCAGCTTATATTTCGATTTTGGCATAGGGTATTAGCTAGTAGTTTTAGAAGTACAGTATATCTGCAGCCCTAGAATTGAGAAATCGGGAATGATCAGCACCACCCTTGAAGGATGTCTTGGTTCTACTCCCACCAAATAGTGCATGGTCAACTGTAACCCCATGCCCCCATCTTGTTTATTTTATTTTTTATTTCAATCTGGCCTCCCTGTTTTGCTGGGCAGCCTCATTGGGAAGGCTGGTACAATTCCAGCAAAGGTGGCCAAAGTTGCACTCCACCAAGAAAAAGCTCATTTTCTAGGTTTATGCAATACATTGAACCACAGTCAGGCTAGATTCATAGCTGTGCTGAGCTCCAGGAAATTGCTCAAGATGGTCACTTGCCAATTTTAACAGGTCATGTGAATGGACCTGCAAGGTCTTCATTTGATGTGAAGTTTGTGGTGTAAACTTGGCAAAGGAAGTGTGTAAGAGAGACTCACCCTGTCCAGTGTGGCCAACTCTGGAGTGCCCTCATTGATCCCCTTTACAAAATCTTCAAGGAATGTTGTTTATTTTATTATTTACTTATTTATTAAATTTATATGCTGCACATCTTATTGTTGAGCAACTCTGGGTGGCTTACAGAGATTCTGCGCAGCCAGGGGGCCCTACTGAAAAATTGCTGACTAGGAGCTCCATGGGACAAGAGGCTGGCAGTCACTCTGGGAGAAAAATGCAAACTCTGGCCTTAAGCGACTGATTGCAGTCCTGGTGCTTTCTTTCACTAAGCTTGCAACATGCCATGGCTGCAAAGAGGACTGCCTGTTTTTCTGATTATTTTTTATTTTAATCCATCAGGCTGCCTCTGACCCATCCATCCCTATGGACTTT
The DNA here is from genome assembly GCA_032468055.1 of Acrochordus granulatus. Taxonomy (NCBI): domain Eukaryota; kingdom Metazoa; phylum Chordata; class Lepidosauria; order Squamata; family Acrochordidae; genus Acrochordus; species Acrochordus granulatus. The sequence continues at coordinate 11,353 of JANHZU010007741.1, read as the reverse complement.
TTCATTCTGCCCTTAAAGATTAACAGAAGATCTGATTTCTTATAAGAGGTTATGCTGCTGACTTTGGCACGTGGGTGTGTTTCTTTAATGATGTCTGAAATTCTGTTTCAGCAAGGCTGGGTGTCAGCGGCACTTGGAGCCAGGAGTTGGCCAAGGGAGAGCCAGCAGCTCAGAACAGCCAAGGGTGTCTTTCCATTTGTGAGATCAGGTCGATTTCATTTTTCCAAACCACAACTAGCTGACTTGCAGGGTCCCCCCCACCTCTGCGGTTCTGAGGTGGCAGAGCTGGAATCTGAAAGGAAAAAGGGTGGAATGGCTAATAGGTCAAATGATGGAGTCTTAAATTCAATTTGAAGAGGGGCAAAAGTCAGTCAAAGATGTCATCCATGCTTCTCCCCCCCTTGGAATCCTCCAGATGTTTTGTGCTGCAGTTCCCATGACCTTGTCTTTTGGCACATCTGGAGGGCCTATGGATGAGCTGCTGGGGGCTTTCCAGTGCCAGGGAAATGAGCAGCTGAGATGGCAGAGGAATAGAAGAAGGGTTTGTTCACCCACTAATGATCCTCAGGGTGACTTTTTTGGGTTTGTGGCAGAAATGGTCCTTGTGGCCCAGGGCTCCATCCAAGGAATTACAAGGCTGGTGACTCATTTCCATAACACAAACAGCCATGGGAAAGAGGTGGGCACTGCCTTTGCACAGTTTGCCCAGCTTAGTTAGCATGGACTTTGTAGCTGAGTTTTGGGTCTCAGAGTATTGTGGGAACCCAGCCTGTATCCTAAGCTTGTGAGGGTTGTGTGAGGCTCCAGAAGATGAGTTAGGTCAGCAACCAGGTTAAGGATGTTGAACAAAAGCAACCAGGTTAAGGTAGTTTCTGCAGCTGCTTTGAGAAGCTGAGATCCATCCCTCTTGGACTGGCATCTTCAACCACCAGTTCCCCTCCACGTTTGCCAGCAGTTCTGCAGATCCTGAGCCCGGCATCCTTCAGGAAGTAACTGGGCCATTGGAGAGTGGGGTTGCTGGCCTGAGAGTGACGCTTTCCCCAGAATTTAAAGGCACTCGCTTGCCAGGTCTTCTGAGGGCCAGCCCAGGCAGGAGATGGAGATGTGGGAATTGACGGGCTGAGGCTTTGGGGCAGAAAGGAGTGCTGTGATTCTGTCAGCGCAGAAGGTGGCACCTGCCCTAATGGGAAGCAGCAGACTTGCCTCTGGATGAAGACCCACCCCAGGGCTGCAAGGCCAAAGGGGCATCTTGATTCCTGGCTCTGTGGACCTAGATGTTTGAGAGATCTGCTGGACCAGCCAGTCAGGAGCTCAGATAGACAGGGTGCCTTGGGGAAGCAGAGCTGGTTTTTGGCCGATGAATGGCTCACCCTGCTGCTTTCCCAGCTTCCTAAGACCCTGGTCTCTGCTCCCTTCCTTGGGATGAAGAAGTAGCCCATCTCCTGCTGCTGCAGCTTCTCTGGCTCGCATTTCCAATGTGAAATGCCAAGAGAGGCAGGCAGGAAGCAGCCACCGAAGGTATCTATGACTCACCCAGCCGCTGCTGCTTTGCTCCTGCAGGCAGGGCTGAGGCTCTGAGTGGCTTTTGCTGGAAGCAGCGTCTCTTCCCTTTCCTCTTCTCCACTCCTCCGCCCGCCTGCATTTCCTGGGTCTTGGGCCATCAGGCTTTAAAAGCATCTGTTTCGTATAATCTTCCTGGACTGTGCTCCATCTCTATCTCCTCTTGAAAGACCCGGCTGCTGCGCTGACAGATTGGGAGCCCTGGCAGGCCTTTGTCTTAACTGGGGAACAGCAAAGGGATGTCTGTGGAGATTCTCAGTATTCTGGGTCATGATTGTCCCAAAGGTGCTTCTTAGAAAGTCCAGTTGCCTTTTGAAAAAGAAGCACCTTTGGGACAGCAAAGGGATGATTTTGGGCAGGAGCAGCAGCTGATGAGTGTTAGGACCAAGCCTAAAGACAACACAGTGAAATCCAACCAATTTTTTATTTGCTTACAACAAATAGAATCTTGCCAGAGTAAAGCTATCATCTTCTAACCCAAGAGGTACACCCTGGGCGATTCTAGGGTGTGGCTTCCCTGAGCCTTTTCCTCCCTCCCTATCCAGTCCTCTTGGGAATATGCTGTCTCCTCTCTGGGAGCTGCTGTGCTCATCTGACATTCCATCACAATGACCCACCAAAAGTCTTTTGCTGCTATTGTATGTTGGACCCAGAGCTGATGGGCATGGGGGATCCCTTCATGCCACCACCCAAGCAAGGTGAGCACCAGTGGACCCTTTGAATGAAGTTCCCTTCAGTTGCCTTAACTGCTTTATGAACTGAGAGGCAGAATGGAGTCAGCACATGCCATATTTCATTGGACAGGGTCAGTGATCCGAATGTACCACCCTTTGCTAGCCCAGTTTTAGGGCTTGAATCCAGCCAGTCAATACAGTCAGTACAGGGCACTGGCATCTCCCAACTACTGGGCCAAACAGGACATTCCAAGTGAAATCTGACTGTAGTGCCAGGGGAAGTTGAGGCTGGTTGGGGAATTATTTTAAGGGGGGAGGGGCTGTGCATTCTACAGATGTCCCCGCCCCAGTTCCTTCATGGCATCATAACTCCACCAAAAGCTGGGACTGTCTAATTTAGTCTCAGGGGCTGAGGGATGTTCCATCAGAAAGGCCCCAAAGAGGGATAATTTTATAATATCTTTATTGTGATAAAAGCAGAGTCCAGTCATTCTATTTTGGATTTTGTTCACTTTGGAGAGTGTGGTGGGTCGGGGGATAGGGTACTGTGGCTGCAAAGTCACCGAAGACATCAGTACTTTGTAGGAAAGTCTGGAAATTTGGAGTCAGACCATCAGCAGGTCCCTCAGCAGCCTTACCTGGGCTGATACCCATGCAGGGAGCATCAGAGCACATTCTTCCGGATAGTGAATTCAGCTTCTGGTGTGTCACAAACCCATCTATTTGATTTCCGGTTCAAGGCAAGTGGGTGTCATCACGCACTGCATTTTTTGGATATGTCAAAGCTCATATATAATTTAACTCAAGATTTTAAAAGGAAAATGTGAGCAAGAGGTCATGGAAGTATGATATGTTCGATTTGGAGGTTTTATTTCTGAGTGGACTTTGGTCAGATGCTCCCAAGCAAGCCATAAAATGCCCCCTTTGGCTGTGGTTCATCGCAAAGTGTGGTCTTTGACCTAGAGACTCTGCTAAGGATCCCCACAGGGCAGAGCTGTTGGGGAGTCTGTACAGGAGAAGAGCAACTCCATTTAGCCATGTTCACACCAGGCCAATTAAAACTGCCATGGCTGCATTCCTACTATAGGGTAAGCTCAATTGTCTTAGAATTACAACATTTGAAAGGACATTTTGGTTCCTGGTGCACAGCAGCTGGCAACTCTTTGCTGATCTTGACTGATTTCCAAAAACTAAGTGGGGTCTAGCTGACTTTCTGTCCCCCTGCCAAGAATGCATCCAGGTCATCTCCAGAAGGCTAACTTGATTTGAGGGAGATATTAGCTTCAAGGAACAGAATACTCTGTAGTCCCAAGTCCACATGTTGATCAATAGGAAATGGTTCAGATGCCCAGATTGAGACGCTTGGCAGTGGGGTTGCTTTGGGGTCTGACAAGCAGGGCAAATTGCAGGGTGGGAGGCAGGTGTATTTTACTTAGACTTGTGTTCTCTGCACTACGAGATTTGCTTTGGTCCTGGCTGGGCCCTGCTGCAAGTTAGCGAGCCTGATCAACTTGACAGCCATCTCAAAGTAGCTGAGGGGAAGCAGAACGGAGGGCTGCCCTGGACCCCCCTGCCCTGGTTAGGGCTCTGGGCTGTCCTCCTCTGCTTCTAGGACATTCTCTTCTCTTCTGGTACCTGATCACAGAAAGGAGTTTGTATCTCTGGAAAAGTTGCGGGGAGAGGTGAACAAATTGCTTGCATTTGTTACTGATTCTTGGCGCCTGAATGTTGGAGCTCTTGCTCAGCCAGTGAAACCGAACGGCAGTGCTTCAATTGGCGGCATTCCCTGCCTTGGTGGGCCGTCTGAGGAGGGCTGGCCACCCCGTGAAGAGGAATGGCGATCTAAAAGCCCTGGAGACTGATTCTACACGTCCCTTGTTGTTCTGGAGCAGTGGGAGGGTGGCTGCTCCCAGCCCTGCCTGTGGCTTTCCTAAGGATGCAGGAAGAGGCATGCCTTGGGGCCAGGACTGATGGGCCAACCCCAGCTTGAGATGGGGTGGTTGGATCGGAGCCAGCCTGGTGGTTTTCTCTTCTTTTTGTGCAGTGGCTTCTGCCAGAGGTGTCGAGGAGATCTGCAGTGGGTGGGTCTGAGGCTGGAACATCTGCCCCTCCCTTGTCAGCAAAGTGGGGCAGCAGAGTCTGGACTCTTTCTCAGAGTCTGGGAAAATGGAACTGAGTTTGGGGTCTTCTTTACGCCCATCTGACAGGCACCAGGTGGCCCTGCATAAATGGTGGATGGAGAAGGACGGACGATAAATCAAATAAATAAATAAATAAATAAATAAATAGTGCCT
>JANHZU010007739.1:15872-30605 GCA_032468055.1 Acrochordus granulatus | reverse complement strand
ATATATTCTTATTGATTGATTATTGACAAAGATGTTTCCCAAATCACTAAAATAGCAAAAACAATTTTTTAGAAACTCCACCTCCAAAATGACTCTAGGGTGGCTTACATAAAATAAGAAAAACAATAAAAAACAATGAAATGTCTTGTATCCAAACATACTCCAACAAAATTCCTGACTAGCAGGATTCTACAAATACTCTACCCCAAGGCCCAGGCAAAGAGCCAAATTTTAAGTGTTCCAAAATATCATCACTGTGAAAGCCCACAGATTTCTGAAGAAATATCATTCCAGAGGGCAGGAACTTTGAAAGAGAATGGATATTTCGTAGGTCCCAATATATGATATTGTTTAATGGAACACAAAAAGCACTGACTGGATAGTTAGAAACCATGGGAGACAGGTACCACAGGGAATAGGAATCTCTAGCACCAGCCAATAAATCAAGAATATTTTGCACTAATCATTTTTAACACATACATAACACACTTAATGTTGTCCAGCCTCAGTGCCAATGTTTGAAGGAAGTAGTGAATTCAGGGTTATCATTCATTCATTATCTTTCAATCCTATATTATGAAAGATGGAAAGCCTTTTTGATTGTTCTAAATAAATTATACAGTAACACTGACTTCCCTCCAAAAGAAAAAAAATGTAAACTGCAGATATATTTCCAACAGAGGTTACTCTCCTTTCTCAGTTGACACAGAATAACAGCCAATATCCTTGTAACTTTACAGAAGAAAATGTGCGATAAAATTAGGAGCTAATTACAAACTTCTCAAAAGAATCTGTCCTTATGCATTCAACATCAGCAATGTTGACTGTGAAGAATTATCAGCATGATGTAACAAATCTATCCTTGCAAATAGGAAGAGAGCTATTAAACTTTATTGTAATGTGAATAGATGAATCATAGACAAATTGACAAGCAAATGCACTATCCACTAAATTTCCTTTTTAGAAACCAAAGGACCAACTCTGTACAAACTTTAAAATGTTCAACGGTAATATGTTTAATCTGTTTAATTTCAACTATTTGATTAATTAACAGGACTAATTAAACCTATGACTGGAGTAGTAAATACAATGTAGTGGTTACATGGTACCATGTAAATAAAATCAAATTCAAGATCACTGCATCTGAGACTCATAAATTATTTTTAAAAATTGCACTTGATTCTTCAAATATTCATTTTCTTTTGTTTCAAAATGCAAAGGTGAGCATTTCCTTCAAAGCTAGCATTTACTATGACAATAAAAAGTTAAAAAGGAAAACATGATAATGCTGATTATATATGAAATAAACTATTTGCATATTTATTTATTTAACACATTTCTATGCCGCCAATCTCCGAAGACTCTTGGCGGCTTACAAGCATTAGACATTTATACATTGTTCATTTGCTAACCCCGCGTCCCCGCTGGCTGGCGATGTTCTCATCTGGGGCATCCTCCGTAGTTCATGCTCTGCCCCTAGGACAGGCAAGTCCAGCTTCCGATTCACTGTTCAGCTCCAACTTGCTGCTCCCATCACTGCTGGACGGCTCCCACCGAAGTGGTACCCATTTATCTACTCACAACTACTGTTAATGTGACAATAGCAGCATGTGGAACAAATACTATGTTGCCAAAACGATAGCACAAATCTGGTTCTGTCGTTATACAGAGGGAAATTAAAGATGGTGCTGATGAGATAACTGGACAGTCTACTTTTTTAATATTTCATTTATCCACATTTGATTTTATTTTCTATTGCTATTCAATTTTAACTACTTCTACTGCCCCCTTGAAGATCAAGCAGCCATAATATCCTGACAATCCTGGAATTTAATCTAACCTCTCAAAAAAGGAAGATGCCATGAGGAAAACAAATTGAAGGAAAGGTCAAGCTCAGAGTGCCCAGACTACCATCAAAGCAGCGAAAAGCTGATGATTACACATTGGACAATAAAACCATAAGTAAACAAATAGCAACATAAATCTTATTCTAGCAACATCTCAAATAGATATGATCTCTTGCATTGGAATATGAAAACAGAACTTGTCAAACAGCAATGCCTGGAGCAGGGCCTGCACAACTTATACAGGGAAAAGAGTCTATAGATAAATGTTGATCAGTTGTTTGGCAATTCTCAGAACAGCATCAACACTGGAACTGGTAGTGATATTGCAACCAGGAGGCACTGAAGGCTCTCAACAGCATATTTTTGGGACAATGGTAGCAAATTTATTGATTTTTTAAAAAATTATGGCAGGCAGCCTTTTTCCTCTCTCAACAAGGAAGTCATCAGATTCCCTGACTTCATTTGTTTTCCTCTGAAACAGCAACTGTTCCCCCAGCATAGGAACCTGGAATATAAGATCTTTGAACCAAGGTAAGATGGATGTGGTCAAACATAAGATGGCAACATTGAACATCGACATCTTGGGAATCAGTGAACTAAAATGGATAGGAATGGGCAAATTTAATTCAGATGTAGTATATCTACTATTGTGGACAAGAATTCCTTAAAGGAAATGGAGTATCCATCATAGTCAATAAAAGAATGAGAAAAGCACTACTAGGGTACAATCTCAAAAATGACAGAATGATCTTGGTTCGAATCCAAGGCAAGTCATTCAACTCACAATAATCCAAGTCTATGCCCTAATGCATAGACTTTTCATGCCAAAAAGGCTAATGTTGACTGGTTCTATGAAGGCCTACAATACCTTCTAGAACTCACAGCAAAAAAAGATGTCCTTTTCATCACAGGAGATTGGAATGCTAAAGCAGGAAGTCAAAAATTAACTGGAATAATAGGCTTGGAGTACAAAATGAAGCAGAACAAAAGGCTAATAGAATTCTGTCAAGAGAATAAGCTGGTCATAACAAATACACTTTTTCAACAACCCAAGAGGCAATTCTACACATGGACATCACCAGATGCTCAACATTGAAATCAGATTGATTATACTCTTTGCAGCCAATGATGCAGAATCTTTATAGAGTTAGTAAAAACAAGACCTGGAGCTGACTGTGGCTCAGATCACGAGCTTCTTATTGCAAAATTTAGGCTGAAATTGAAGAGAGTAGGGAAAACCATGATGCCATCCATACAGTGGAGATGAGGAATAGATTTAAGGGATTATGTCTAGTTGACAGAGTGCCTGAAGAAATATGAATGGAGGTGCATAACATTGAACAAGAGTAGCTACTAAAACCATCCCAAAGAAACATAAATGCAAGAAAGCAAAGTGGCTGTCTGATGAGGCTTTGCAAATAGCTGAGGAAAGAAGGAAAGCAAAAGACAAGGGAGAAAGGGCAAGATATAACCATTTGAATGCAGATTTCCAGAGAAGAGCAAGGAGAGATAAGATGGCCTTCTTAAATGAACAGTGCAAAGAAATAGAAGACAAGAATACATTGGGAAAGACGAGAAATCTTTTCAAAAAATCAGAGACATCAAGCAAAGTTTTTGTGCAAAGATGACCATGGTAAAGGACAAAAAATGGTAGGGACCTAACTGAAGCAGAAGACATTATGGAGAGATGGCAAGAATATACAGAAGACCTATACAGGAAAGATCTAAATGTCCCTAATAACCACAATGCTGTGGTTGCCAACATTTGCTGGATCATGGAAAAAGCAAGGGAGTTCCAGAAAAATATCTACTTCAGCTTCACTGACTACACTAAAGCCTTTGATTGTGTGGATCACAAAAAACTGTGGCAAATTCTTAAAGAGATGTGAGTGCCACATCTTACCTGTCTCCTGTGAAACCTGTATGCTAGTCAAGAAGCAATAATTAGAACCGGACATGGAACAACATATTGGTTCAAAATTGGGAAAGGAGTATGTCACCCTGCTTATTTAACTTATATACAGAGTACAACATGCAAAACGCCATGCTGGATGAATCACAAGCCAGAATTAAAATTGCCAGGAGAAACCTCAGATATGCAGACGATATTACTTTAACAGCAGAATGTGAAAAGGAATCAAAGAACTTCTTGATGAAGGTGAAGAAGGAGAGTGCAAAAGCTGGCTTGAAACTCAACATTAAAAAAACTAAAATCATGGCATCAGATCCCATCACGTCCTGGCAAATAGAAGAGGAAGAAATGGAAGCAGTGACAGAGTTTTCTTTCTTGGGCTCCAAGATCACTGCAGATGCTTGCTCCTTGGGAGAAAAGCTATGGCAAACCTTGACAGCATATCAAAAAACAGAGACATCACCTTGCCAACAAAGGTCCATGTAGTCAAAGCTATGGTTTTCCCAGTAGTAATGTATGGCTGTAAGAGTTGGACTATAAGGAAGACTGAGCACCTAAGAACTGATGTCTTTGAATTGTGGTGCTGGAGAAGATTCTTAAGGGTCCCTTGGACAGCAAGGAGATCAAACCAGTCAATCCTACAGCAAATCAAACCTGATTGCTCTTTCGAGAGACAGATATTGAAGTTGAAGCTCAAGTACTTTGGCCACATAATGCGAAGTGAGGACTCATTAGAAAATGAGTGATGCTGGGAAAGATTGAAGGCAAAAGGAGAAGTGGACAACAGAGGATGAGATGGTAGATAGTACAGTCAGTGTGATGGGCGTGAGTTTGGGTGGACTCTGGGAGACAGTTCAGGAAAGTGCAGGACAGTGGCATGGTGCAGTCCACGGGGTTGCGAAGAGTTGGACATGACTGTGCAACTGAACAATAAAAATGCCTACTGACTGTGCAAACAGTAATTTCTTTCTGTCTAACATTGATAAATTAGAAGATAGACTGTTCAAAAACTGCTTCTGAAAGTTTTACATCCAGCTATGCTGACATCAGTTTTCACAGAAGCTCAAAACACTGGCACTTGAAGTATCACTAGTTAGAGAAAACAAGGGAGAATAAATTAAGATTACAAAAACAATTCAAAGCAGGGAAAGCTTAGAGCACCATATTCCACAAAAGAGACAAATCTAAACAAGCACAGTCATGTAGCTCAAACAAATGGAATTGCATTAAAGATTACACTTAACAGAATTAATAATGGATGCTGTTTGCCAGAACGGCTATTATTTTATCACTCAGCTGTCTCCTTTAATGCCAACACCACAAGACTGACTTAAATGCCATTGAATGTCTTTCAAGTATGGCAGGTTATGAAACAATTTTGTGATCATTCAACCTTTGTACACTTCCTTGTTACTTAAAATGAAATCTTTTGTATATATACCTTAAAGTAAAATGGGAAAGAAAATTGCCAATAACCACACAAGTACAGTATTTATTGGAAAAGAGGGAACTTGTTACTTCAAAACATCCTCTAGACAACTGAGATGCTTGTAGATTTTAGTTTAGCTCATTTATGAATACATTAAAAATAAATACATCCCCAAACACATTTTTTATTTATTTATATGTGTGTGTGTGTGTGTTGAAGTCCAATCCAAATATGAATATGCTTTGGATACAATACAAGCATCTCTTAGATTTACACACTAGTTATAAAAACTCAAGAACTTTAGTTGAGTCAACTCACTGCCTTCTTAGCATCACCTTCCTGAAACCCATAACTTACTGGCTCCTGGAAGAACTTGGAAAAGGCACAACTCCTTTAAGGAGATGCTGACAAATACAGTAAGAATGCTCATTCTAAATCAAGCATACTCTGGGCACTTCAGAAATAATGCTTACGTATTAGTACATTACAATCAAGCTGCAAATGACATTCCCATTCATACATTTCATGTTGCCTGGTCAAAGCTTTGTTACATTCCTTCTTCACTAATCTGAGATTTTAAAACAGATGTGATACCATAATTGAGCACTCAATGTTATTAATTAAATAGAGATAGAGCTGACTATACAGAATTGACCAACTGCTTACAATATTTGTAACTTAACCAACACTTTTCAATTCAACCCATTTAACAACTCCCACTAGTTAAGCCATACAAGTGAAGGACAGCAAACTGGGGAATGTGGCTAAGATTAAGGTGGACCACAAACATTTCAGAAAAATAGACTAAGGGGAAAAAGACATTTCAACTTCATGTTTCTTCTATTTTTGAAAGTGTGAATTTGCCTGCAAATTCAACTACAAAGGCATCTGTATTCACAGGTTACTTAAAATAAAGCACAGATGGAGAAATAAGTTTAGTAGACACAATGAGACCTACCTGCTGAAGCACAGAGAGATTGACCTCACACTGCAACGTTCCTAATGTTCCTTAGTTATACCCTGGAGGATCATGGAGCTTAATTATACGTTTATTGTGTGTCCTGATATCTCAGCAGTTCTTGAAAACAGTTCACGGAAAACTTTCCAAAGCACTCTTGAGAGCTCTACAAAGACATGTCTCCAGTACTGGAGCAGTTCCTGTACAACATTAAGTTTGCTTGAAAAAAGGACTAAAACTATTCCAAGTTTGCTTTTACAACAGAATGTAGAACTTATACAATATGTAGAAATATGCAAAATATTCTGATTAGGAAAACATACATATAGTAGGGTTTTTATTTTAAAAAGCTCAATTTCATTGCATTAAGGCTCACATGTTTGCTGATGTTTTTCAAGAAAGTCCATAAAACTGTTAGCTTTGCATTTATTTCCTAATTTTCCTTACATGTGTAATATTCACAACTGTTAATCTAACAAGTTGAATATATCACTTTTTTCAATAATTTTTTAGTAAAATCACTATATATCAATCTTCTAAAAGGGAAAAAAGTGGAAAAAAAGGGAAACTATAGACTAATTACCTTGACATCAAAACTAGGGAAAATCCTGGAAAAGATAATCAGCAGATTTGTAAGCACCTAGAAATGAACAAAGTAATTACTAGAAGCAGCATGGGTTCTGATCAGGTAGACCACAGCATACTTCTTGATAAGATAGCACAATGTGGGATACATAGCATCAGTACCAGTTGGATCTGCAATTGGCTGATCATTTGCATCAGCGAGTGGTCCTCAACAGAACTACATCAACATGGAGGGACACATGCAGTGGGAGAGCTCAAGATTCTGTTTTGGGCTCAGTGCTCTTCAACTTCTCCATAAATGACCTAGATGAGGAGATTAATGGATGTTCATCAAATGTGCAGATGACACAAAGCTGGGGGGATCTGCTAATACTTTGGAAGGTTGACTCAGGATTCAGAAAGATCTTGACAGACTTGAGCATTGTTTCCTATCCAACAAGATGCAGTTTAGTGGTGAGAAAAATAAGGTCCTGCAATTAGGAAGGAAAAAACAGATGAACAGGTATAGGATAGGCAGTGAGGTGCAGTGGTGCAGCAGCTTAATGCCACCAGTTATGTTGACCAGAAATGGCCGGCACTCTAGAAGATTTGATCCGCAGCTCTGCATGATGGGGTGAGCTCCTGTCACTCGCCTCCAGCTCCTGCCCACCCAGCAGTTTGAAAGCACATGAAAATGCAAGTAGATTGATGAGTACCTCCTTTGGAGGGAAAATGCTGGCCAGCAAAACAACAGAGCAGCGAGTCAGCACGGAACTCGCCCATCCCGGGGGTGGAGCAGGAGTCTCAGAGGATGCCCTGGATATGAACATTGCCAGCCAGCCGATGGGGGCAGGGTAAATAAAAAGTAATGTATAATCTCTAATCTATATAAGCCGCCAACAGTCTCCAGAAATTGGTGGCATAGAAATGTGAATAATAAATAAATAGGCAGTACCTGGTTCAACAGTAGTGCCTATGAGAGGAATTTAAGTGTGTTGGTGGACCACCACTTAAGAATAAATCAGCAGGATGCTGCAGTTGCCAAAAAATTCAATGGAGTCCTAGGCTGCACCAACAGAGGGATAGCATCACGATCATGGGAAGTGATAGTACTGCTCTATACTGCATTAGTGAAGCCATATTTGGAATGCTTTGTCCAATTCTGGTCACCACAATATAAAAAGGATGTTGAGGGCCTAGAAAGAGTGCAGAGAAGAGCAACAAAGATGATAATGGGTCTGGAGACTAAATCATATTATAAATGGCTAAGGAAACTACGTATATTTAGCTTAGGCTTAGATAAAACATGATAGCAGTCCTCCAAGATTTGAAGGGCTCCCACAGAGAAGAGGGCATCAGTTTATTTTCCATAGTCCCTGACGATAGGATGAGAAACAATGGATGGAACCTTGCTCCTTGTGGAAATAAGGAGGAATTTTCTGACAGTGAAAACAATTAATGAATGGAACAACTTGCTTCCCAGAGTTGCTCTATCACTGGAAGTTTCCAAGAAAATATTGGACAACCATTTTTCCAGGATGATATAAACACTTCTGCCTTGGGCGGCGGGGGGGGTGTTGGACTCGAAGATATCCACAATCCCTTCCAGCCTTATGATTCTATACATTCACCAAAAGCAATTGCAAGGATAAACTTTAATGAAGCATTAATAAATAAATAAATAAGCTATTCACAGCCAAAACCTTGGCCCAATAAACTGATTTTATTCCAACATATTTGAAAGTTAAGTTTTTGGGTGAGCCATCCAGCTTTTTTGTTGTGGAACATCGTTTATTTATTTATTTTATTTATTAAATTTATAGGCCACCAAACTCAAAAACATTATTGTGTTTCACAATAAAACATAAAACACAATAAATAAAAAACAATTAAAGATACTAAAAATTAAATAAAAAATAGCCGGACAGAGAGGATAGGAGAAAAAACATAAATGGGGAAGGAGGCCAATGCTAAGTCACGAGCCACCTCTAAGATGTTGTATCCCCACTGGATCCCCAAGCTATAATGTTTATTACCATCTGAGCCACTTTCTCACATTAGCAGCTGTAAGAGGAACAAATATAATAGAAACAGAAAACCTTTTAGGAGAGCAAGTATAAATAGTTATTGATGTTAACGCTTCAAGTAATTACACTTATAACCCAACAATGTATGCAGAATGTCAATTAATTCCCCCATTCCTTGTCATAAATATAGGCAACATATCATTGATTCTGCACAAGCCACACATTGATAGGACTGGTCTAATGGTTTAGGTAACAGAATAGCAACCAGGAGGTTGTGAGTTCAAGTCCCACCTTAGCCATGAAAGCCAGTTGGGTGACCTTGGGCTGGTCAATCTCTCTCTCATTCCAACTCATCTAATAGAATTGCTGTTGTGGGGAAAATCGGAGGAGAAAGGTGTGTGAAATATGTTCACCCCCTTGAGTTGTTTATAACAATAATAAAGGCAGGATACAAATAAATATAACAATACTACTACAATAGAACATGGCTGGAAGAAGATACTAGAAGAGTCATTTCAAAATAATTCCCTAATATCAGAAAATTAGAACTTTTAAGATAAAATCTTTAAATCAACATTTTGTCTGCTGTGTTTATTTTTTATTTCTAGGGCATTAAGGTCTTTTGGAAAGGGAGTGATTTGTGACATTCATCACAGGCCATCCATCAGTACAGTGTCTAAAGTGATACAACCCATTCCACACTCTCATTCTAAAGAATTCACAAATCAAGGCCTTGTTCATTATCTGGAATAATGAGTAAAGTCTCTTTCAAGTTGTGTTCAACTTTTAATTATCTTCTGAACACAATGATTTAGTTTTCTTGGCAGCCATGTGGAAGTGATTTCCACTATTTTCTTGCAGAATTGTTTTTAATTCCCAGTCTAGTTTACAGCCCTAATACTTTACAAAAGTCTCCCATCAAGTACTAACTAGGCCCAGCAGTGTTTAGCTTCCAAACACAGCAAAACTGGTTGGTGTTGCTACTTCTTAGGAAGGATAGCATCTAACAATTGGAAAATGACAAAATAAATGTTAATGTTTGTTGATTTTTAACACTGTATTATTAATTAAGCAGCTAATTCTTTCCTTTGTTTCATTTAGCAACATATTCACAGACAGAAACCAAATCCTCACTTTTTTTCATCTCCTGCCATGTCAAATATACAGAAGAATGAGTCAATTAGGACTGCAATTCGATAGCTATACACTGGAAAGTTCAAGATTTAAATCATACACACATAGCACATTGCTATTTAGTCTTAGAAACAGCAGGATCTGTAAACTTCAAGAAACCTGACCAAGTGTTGCAGTATTTCCATGGTTACAGTTCTATTTAATATTTTGACAGTGAGTTAGCCAGGGTATTGAGGAGGTGGCAGTAACCATAGAAAATTTTTTTAAAAATCCTGAATGAGTAATTCAATCTGAGGTGGGCAGGCAAGTACTTACCCTGGATACCAAAGAGTTTGATTGCTTCATGCATCCTGAATATTTGTTTTGCATTTGGCAGAAAAATTAGAGGCCCTACTTGATCTCTGGGTACTCTAGAACAAGGTTGGGGAACCTGTTCCGGCCTAAGAACCAAACTTACATCAGGTAGCACCATTCTGAGTGGCCATTCCCAAAGGGACTATGAAGAAATTTAAGTTCCACTACAATTTTATGAAGCCTCATATATATTCAGATTCCATTATATACTCATTCTAATTCATACACTTATAGATACTTCTCTTAAAAAATCTAACACACATATACATTTTTTATGGTTAACTACTAGCTACAGAAGATCAGGTTTATAGAACAAAACCAGAGCAGAACAAGGATTTAATATATGACCAATTAAGCTTTAATAGTATCATTATGGACGACAATTTGAGTCTGAAGATCTGAGTCATCAATATGAAAATTATTTGTTTCTTAAATAAATTCAAGAATAAAATTATATCCAGATGTTTCTATTACAGTAATGTAATTTGAGATTTCAGAAAATGAAGATGTTTTTTCATTATGAAGTATTAGAGTAAAAATGTAAGTTATAATAATTCTTACCACACATTAAGAAAAAAAACTGATGAGGATCTAACATACAAGTGCATTAGTATAATAAGACATATCCTTGCAATTCCTTAAATTTACAATTCAGTCACTCTATAATCTTAATGATCTTTTTGGTTTGAAGTACTTTTCTGTTTAACAGTTAATATAGTAAAATCAAAATAGTTCACATATGTTTTTGTAACAATATTTTCTAGTCAATACTCTCATCTTCTAGGTGCTAGACAAAAGAATTTCAGAATTAGTGTATGAAAAGTAGTACCCTGAAGTGAATCCTATGTATATTTTGTGCTACCCCTTTTCATTAATACTATATATTATTCATAGTACTAGTAATCCTATTAGAATATTATTAACTGTAACAAATTGAATAATGACGTTGTGTTTATGAAGATAGAGAAAATTATTCTTAGTCATTTCTAATTAAATAGCCAGTAGGAAATGTGAAGAGGTTAAGAATGTCAATAAAGAGGAGAAAATAACATATATTTTTATTCTGAAATATTAAAGCACTGCAGGAATTGGCAAGAAACGTTAAAGTGTTGATTAACTCAGCCTACTAAAGCTGTTGGCTGCATGCCTAGATATTTAAAATTACTTCTATTGTAACTGATTTGGCTGACTGCAATTCCTTTTTCCATTTCTCTTTTTAAATTGATGCTTAACTTTTTTTTGTTTTGCATGTGAACAAAAGTGTTATGCTTTCTATGCCAATGAACCAGTTTCCCCTATACTGAATGCTATTATCATATCCAAATTGCAGGTAAGTTAAAAGTGTCTAACTTATCACCTAGACAACTTGAAAATATTTTTATCTAATATGGAAAGTAATTTATAAGAGAGTTTCTATAAACCTTGTAGATTTGAAATTATACACACGCATATACCCACACAGATACAGCATTTTGATTGCATGAAGAAACCCGAAAGCAAAATCAGAAGCCTTGATTGTTTAAAAAAATCTGATTTACTATATTTGTAAAAATTATAAAAACTACAAGATGTAGCCTGAAGGTCCTCTTGTAAATGATTGGGTTATGAACATTTAAAGTCAGTTATCTGAATATAACTTCATTATGGCCTTAATCAATTTCTACCTGGAAAATATTTTATATTGTTTTATGTGACAAACTTTTTCTATGCAACTGTCATCAGTTATAGGTAGTCCTCACTTTACACAAAACAATATTTGTTTTGACTGTTCAAAATTATGACAGTACTGAACAAAGGGACTTTCAACCCATGCCCAAACTTACAGTCACTGCCATGCCCCCACACAAAATCTGGGCACTTGACAACCTGTTTGCACTAATGGTGGGTTGCCAAGTTCCCCGTGATCATGTGATTGCCATGTGCAACCTTCCCTGTCGCTTCCTCAGAATGTCAACCCCCTGCCTGGATTTCGGGAGGAACTTTTCACTTAGCCTCCTTGAGAGCAAAAGCTGCTTGGTGGAGACACTCCATACTATGCAGAGCAAAATCAATTCATCAGGCAGCTCTTTTGCTCTCAGGTAGGCTGGGTGAAAAAGGTCCCTCACAACATAGTACACTTACACTTCAGCAAGGCATTTTATAAAAGTATACCATAGCCTACCTCCTGGTAAGAGAGAACAAAGCAGAATACACTGTACCACTACCAGATGGATCTGCAGTTGGTTGACCAACCACACTCAGCGAGTGGTCCTCAATAGAATATTCTACAAACATCTATTGTAGAGAGAAACATGTAGTGGGATACCTCAAGGTTCTGTTTTGGGCTCAGTGCTCTTCAACATCTCCATAAATGACCTGGATGAGATTAATGGATGCTCATCTAATGTGCAAATGACACAAAAACTGGGGAGAACTGCTAACACTTCAGAATATTGACTCAAGATTCAGAAGGATCCTGACAGACTTGAATATTGGGCCCTATTCAACAAGATCCAGTTCATCTTGTACAGTTCAAATAATGTCCTGCATTAGGCAGAAACAACCATACACAGATACAGATAGGCAGTAACTGGCTCAACAATAGTGGCTATGAGACGGATCTAGGTGTCCTAGTGGACCACCACTTAAGTATGAATCAGCAGTGAGCCTTAGTTTAGCTAGCTATGCTGGCTAAGGAATTCTGGTAGTTGAAGTTGAAGTCCACACAAATTAAAGTTGCCAAGGTTGGACATGCCTTCTTTAGGATCTCATATGGAGTCAGGCCCTTATATTTTTTGACAGTTGAGTCTTATCCTAAAAAAACACCAGTAGTTCTGTAGTTCCACAAGATGACTAACTTCTTTCTGAACTGATCTTCTAACCTTATTTTGCAGAGGGATATGTACTGCTATTCTTCTTGTTAGCCAAGCATCTCCAGAATTATAGTGATTGTAGCAAATAATAATATACCAGTTCATTGGTTTGAATTGTAATGGTTATAGGGATTGTCTTGAGGCTATATCAGCATCTTTTAGCATATTATCTGATTGTACTTTTCCACTGAACCTTGGTAACTGGTTTCAACTGTAGTTTATCCATGATCTTATGCCTCAAATTTGCTGTTATGGTTTGTAATAGAGGCACTGGCAATGACATTCCAGCTTCAAGTGTTGACTGCACATCCCATTATTCTTCTGGGTCTTCTTCAGTCCAGGATGTAATTTGCAATTGATCTATTTTAAATTGAGAGCAACATAGTTTTTCACTAGGGTGAAGTACTGAATAACTAGCTGTATCTCAGTTAGTATGGATGTAGGTCTTCTGTGCATCCATAATTCCCTTAAATGTTTCATATATCTCCTTTCTTAGGTCTACATTGTAATAACATTCCATCAATTCCAAGATCTCTTGTCCTGTTCATTCATGATTTGTTTCAGTAGACCACTTATTTTAGACTGTTTTGCTTCTCAGTCTTTAGTGTGACCTTATTAATCTGGATGAAATACAAGATGGTACAACTCTCTTAGTTTGTATCTCTCTCACATTTGTGGTAAGCAAGGGAAGTATTAAGGGATCTTTGCCCATGGACCCCTAATGGAAAGTAGGTACTTGCCAGCATTCAAAATCTGGCCTCCCACATCAAAGAGTGGCATTCTAAATACTATGCTATCCAACTGCCCTTTATATATAGGCATATTAGGAGTTTGGTTAGGATCCTAAATTCAGTAGGGCACCAAGTGTTAAATTAAAAAAATGACAATTTTTTGTAGGAATAAGGATTCTGACTGCATAAGACAGCACTCAGACAAATGGCCCACTCCGGAGGTATTCAGAAATACTTCTTAAAAGAAAACATCAGAAAATGCTCATTTCAGTTTTATATAACACAAAATTGATATCATTTTGAAATTTACACCAGTAATATTTAATTTAAATCAAAACCAGATGGTATAAAAGAAGAGGGAGATATTTATATTTATTTATCACATTTCTATGCCGCCAATTTCTGGAGGCTCTTAGCGGCTTACATAGATTAGAGATTATACATTTCTTTATTTTTACCCCACCCCCCTCGGCTGGCCGGCAATGTTCATATCCGGGGCATCCTCCAAGCTCCTGCTCTGCCATCAGGATGGGTTCCATCACACCGGCTTGCTGCTCCGTTGATTTTGCCGGCCAGCAATTTTCCCTCTGAAGGAGGTCCCCATTAATCAACTTGCATTTTCACATGCTTTCGAACTGCTTGGCGGGCAGGAGCTGGAGGCAAGTGACGGGAGCTCACCCTGTCATGAGGAGCTTGCGGATCGAACCAGCCAGAGTACCAGTTATTTCTAGTTGACATAACTGGCAGCACTAATCCGCTGCGCCACTGCACCTCCTTAGATATACCAGTGGTGCCTCACAAGATGAGATTAATCCGTTCCAGAAGAACGCACTTAGCGCGAAATGCTCGAAAAGAGAAACGCAGTTTCCCATAGGAAACAATGGAAAGTCAGATAATCCGTTCCACGCCTCCAAAAATATTCACC
>JANHZU010007738.1:2072-12229 GCA_032468055.1 Acrochordus granulatus | reverse complement strand
CAGGTTTTTTGTTTTAATGGTTTTATTTTATTTTTATTTTTAAGTGTTTTTAATTGTTGTTTTTAGTGTTGTTAGCCGCCGAGAGTCTTCAGATTTCGGCAGCATATAAATTTAAAAAATAAATAAATGCTTCATTTGATTAACTGAACATTTTAATCATACAGGTACTTTAATTCTGCAGTGATTGCTATATAGATGTCTCAAAACCTCAAAAAAATAAAAATAGGACTGAAGTTCAAAAAATATTTACTACAGTAAGGTCATCCTAAGCAAGGATGCTTGCTCGCTCCTTGATGTGCATTCTGCCTCATATTGTTGAGTATGGTTAAAGGAGATGCAGCAAAATTCAGATATCTTCAAAGTGACTTTTGGCCAAGATATTCTCTTATATCTGATCTTAGGTGTGAGAATTCAAACTTGAAGATTGCTTCTTCATTGTAGATGTCTTTCTAATTGCTTTGGATTATTTGTGTTCATTATTCCCATGAACAATGTCATTTGGAGAAATGAGTGCCATAAATAGTGCTTCCGTATCTTTCAACCTGTTTGGGTTAAAATTCCCAGAATTTCTAGATTTCATGGTGGTTGAGACTTCTAGGAGCTGTAATCTCTGTATATATGGAAGCCACCAAGTTGGTAAAAGCTGACTATGCTTGAATTCTGACATTGGGTATTAAGCTACTTTATGCTTGTTTATTTATTTGAATTAATCTCTCAATAGTTGTGATGATATGTGGAATGACTGTGGGAGACAGGAGGAAGACCCACAGCCTAGATGGTAAGCCTTCCTCCTGTCTCTCAAGGTCATTGCCATATACTACCATATCAGGTCACTTCATTCAACATATATTTAGTTGTGGTTGTTATATGGTCTTAACTCTTAGTCTAGCATAAATATCCCTTTAGTTTATTAGCCTGTCATTGAACATCGCAATCTTGCCACCAACACATCAAGAATATATTTTGATGTATATAAAATCAGGCAGACAGTCTTTTTCCCTACTCCACTCTCTTAGATTTATGCTGCCTAATTCCATAAGACTATGGACAGCCTACAGCATTTATCAGGTAATAAAATAGAAAAAAATATCATTAAAAGATAATTAAACAGTAAAGAACACTAACTGTATCCAGAAAAAAAGTCAGTAAGAGTTATAATTGATCAATTCATAGAGCAATGTCATTCTTAAGGCAAGTGTGGAAGCTTTAAAAAAGTGTCTGCTTTAATAAATATTTGAGAGGTGCTTTGCTGACAAATGTTAGAAGCATTTTTGCCCAAATCATTTTTGAAGAATATATAGTCCTGCTGTATATGTTTGTTATCTTTACCTGTCAGCTGGTCAGTTTAAAAAAATAGGCAAATTAAAAACAGAGACTTTTAATTTAGGGAAAAAAGTTTGACCACTCCATGTGATCACTGTATTCAAGGCCATTTTAAGAGTTTAGCCATTTATTTTTTCAAGCAGACTCTGGAGTATATGGTTCTTGCCTTTAATGTAACATTGTACTCTAATGTTTTGATCATCTTGATATTAATTACAGTATTCAAGGTGTGGTGATTAGACAAGAACACCACCGGAGTGTTTATAATTCAGATCTTTTGCAGTGCAGCTAATGAATAATTCCCATTATTAATCAGCTTTCAAAAAAATAATGGTGATTAAAAGAAGAAAACCATAAAATGAATGCTGTTCCATTTTCTAAACATCTTGATAAATGATGTAAGTAAACATATGATGAGTTTACAAAATCATTTTAAAGAAAGCATTGCACTGACCAGACATTATTTATTTTTGCTTTCTTCTATTTCTCATATGTGTGTTTGTGTGTGTGCATGTGCACGCTTGACTATGTGTACAATTGTATTTTGTTTTTTGCATTTTGGAAGATCCTCTTATGATTACTGAGACCTTGGTGATGGTATATCCTGGAAACTGTTTGGCAGGAGACATCTTTCCATGACTTTTGAAAAATCATTTTTCACTGAACAGAGTAAAATGCTTTACTGTAATAAATTAGTAAAGAATTCCTTCTCTTCCTTTCTTTTGAACCATCAATATGATTCCTGTATACCACTTTTTTCCTATATACTGGATGCTTATAGTAGTTTATAACCCATTAAAGAAAACAGTTCTGTTTTGAGTTTGATTAGATCTGAATCCAATCCAGTAGAACAAGTAAATCACATACTTTAAAATGAGGCAATAGCTATCTTGTAAGCAAGGTCTAGGAAAATAGTTTTCATTTGGTATGCAAGAATTAAGTGGTCATAGAATTCTAATTCAGGATTCATGTACCACCTTCTGGATCTGAAATATATTGTATTTTAATCAGGGAACTTAAAAAGTTAGCATCTATAGAGACTTGTTCAGTAGAATTAGAAGCCTTTCTTATCATGTTAACTGTACTTCGGGATTACTAATTAGAGTCTTGAACTTTGTAGTACAGTACTCGTTTTATAGCTCTCTCTTTAAGTGGGGTGAGACCACAGATATCTTCATAGTGTAATATCTTTTAGGATATCTGGTGCACTCTGTCACTGAATGCATCAGCGATCTACATAAATTTTGGATTTAAAATGAAAATATAAAAAAGAGCCTAGTGAGTATCTGTCACTTTCATTGGATGTATCTTTTTGGGGAGGACAATGTGGATTCTAAAAATAGTTCACAAGGGAAATGAAATATTTGCATGCCAGCACATAAAGATCAAGAAATGAAGCTGTTTAACTAGATTTAATGGAAAAATTGTCAAGAATGTAACAGTAAAGTATGATCTTTCTAAAACAAAATTTGATTATAGGCATCTGCTGGATCCACTGTTTTCATCAAACTGGTAAAAGAAATACCTTCACAATGCAAGTTCAATGTCCTTTTATATGTGTTTGTGATGTCACAGCACACATACAAAATGGACAGAAGTTATACTGAATCAATACAAAATTGCTTCCATAATCTGTCTTCCTTTGCCTCTCCTGTGAACGTCACTAAATGTAATAGTAATAAACAGGATTCTATAGATTTCTATGACCGTAGCACTGAATTAACTACGTATCTCTCTAGACAGTCTCTTTTGTTTTTGTAACTCAATAAACCTGAGTTAGCAAAAGCCTGATATTGCTGATATATCAGTATTTCCAACAAGTCTATGGATCTTGAATTGATCAGGAATATCTAACTTGCACATAATGATGATTTAATTATATGGATATGCTTAGAATGTTCTGTAAAGTGTATGTTTTCTCAAGTGTAAAAATTTTCCAGTGTTACTATTGTGTCTCATATATTTTCTGCCAAAAATAAAACATTCACCAAGTGTTGAAGTTGGAGAATAAAGAAGAATTCTGTACTATTTTTTTTCAGATTGCTATGTTAAATAGAATTGAAGTTCCGCTTTTAATATTAAGACTGTTAGTAACCATTATCATTTTTGATAGGACAGATAGCATGATCTTCAACTCAAGAAGTAGAAAAGATAATTTAAAAAAAATGTTCCAAAGAATAATAATTTTTATTATGGTTGGTCATACCGTCAGCCAGATGTTTAGTCTGCATTTGGCATTCTTATCACATCCTTCCCAAGAAACTAAGATAGGCAGATGTTGTTTAATAATATTAGAGGTATTGTTGCAGGATGTAAGCTGTTCCAAGTAAAGCTGCCTTTTGCAACTGACTGATGTGCTTCTCCAGTTGTTTTGGAATTCTCCCCAATGTGTCTATTACTATTGATACTATCTTTGTTTTCTTTTGCCACAGTCATTCTACTTCTACAGTATGTGCAGGTCTTTATATTTTGTGATTTTCTCCAGTTCTTTCTTTTCTCTTCTATTGGTGACAGGTATTGCAGAGTCCATTATCCAGACTTCTTCTGTCTTTCTTATCAACAGTCTGGGATATTGTATGGAGATGCTTGTCTGTTTGAATTCTAAAGTCCCAGAGCACTTAAGCATTCATTTTCCAGTATTTTGTCTGTTTTTTTGGTGTCTCCAGTTCTTGCTTGTAGGCAAGTGATATTTCTTGCAGATATTCCAATGCACCCTTGTTGCTACTTTGTCATGCCATTGTTTCTAATCAGTCTGTATGATCTTCTTGCAACAGCTAACTAGTGGTCCACTGTTTCTTCAGCTTTTTTGCAGAGACAGCACTTGCTGTTGTGGTCTTTTCAATTCCAGCTTTATTTGCATTTGTTCTTAAGGTTTGGTCATGTGCAGCCAGGATTAACCCCTCTATCTCTTTTTCCAACTTTCCTGCTTTTAGCCATTGCCAGGTCTTGGTGTTACCTGCTTTGCCTACTAGTGGTTTTTTTTTTTACGTACTGGCCATGTAATATTTTGCTTTCCATGTCTTTTGGTCTTTTTGGTATTAATTAAGCCTTCATGGTGTACTAACTTCAGAGCATCACTGTTCTTCAGATATTCTTCCAATGCCTTTTTTTTCTTTTCAGTGGTCTGGGATACTTGCAACACTCCACGCCCACCTGTGCTCTTAGTAAACAGAGCCTATCAACATCACTGCACAGATGAAGCACATTATTTTTCTGGTCTTCCTATCCAGGGCTTATACTTCAGCTTGAGTCCAGTCCACCATTCCAGCTGTATATCTAATGACTGGAATTGCCCAGGTGTTAATGATATTTCTGCAGCTGAGCTTGGACTCTTCTGATATATTCACTACTAACCTCTTTTTGACTTCAGTGTGTTTGATGTTGGCAGCTTGAAGGATTTTTGTAGTGATCTTCTTTATCCAGACTCTTTGTATTATTTCCATTGGGCATCTTAATTCTTCTAGTTTTCACTATTTTTTGCTTGCTGATGGTAAGGGTGATACATTTGTCCAGTACAAATTCCATTGCAATATCTCCATTGCAACCCAAACCCTATTGCAATGTCTCCATTGCATTCATTGTATATTCAGACAGGATTGAGCAGTGATTTCATTTTAAATATTTTTTCATACAGCTTCAGATAGTCCATGTAAAGGAGGTGGGATAGCTTGACAGTCTATCACCATTGATCAGCAACCGTGTCTTCCATTGTGCCATTCTTCTTTGCAAAAAGCTTCTGATATTTCTACTGACTCCTGTTATTTCTAGTTTTATGTTATTTTTGGTTTTTAATAATTATCTACTCATGTGGCAGGGAGTCAAATGCCTTCTTGTAATCAATCCATAGTGCATTCACATGATTTTCCTTCTCTTATAATTTTCCAAAATCATCTGATCTTTTGTTTCTCTGCTGTTTGAGCAGTTTCCTTTCTGCTCAGATGGAAAAAGTTTGTTTTCAACTAGATGGTGTTGACTGTGTCAGGTACTAACCAGTTAGCAATTTGAAAGTTGGTGGTAAGCAGGTAACTGGTCTGGAGTTTATTTTTCACAGTTTTGAACTATCCTACCTCAGATAGGGACTCTGGATGGTTGCCTGGTGATACCCCTTTGATTGGATCTTTCATTACCAAGTTTTGCCAGAGGTGAACCAATGTTCAATTTCATCTTCTTGTACTGTGTTGTTAATTGATTGACAATGAGTGGATCAGTCAGATGTTTCATCTGAAAACCATCAGTTCATCTTTACCTGACCAATTATTGATCCTCCTTGCCCATTTCTCCATCATTTCTGCTGTTATTACAGATTCTTTCAATTCAGCTTCTTTTCCCTTCTCTACCTCCTATATCCAAGCTGCATTCTTCTTGTATTTCTTTGGACTGTCCTATAGCTGTGCTCAGAATTGCACTGTTTTGTCTTTATCAGGTGTTGGCTGGTTCATTGCAGTCTCTCCATTAATGGACTGGTAGAAATGTTTTCGATTCAAATGAAATTGGAGTTTCTGCCAATAGTATGCAATTTCAAGCTTTGTATCTGCATATTTTCATGGCTGTGGCTGCTATTTGCTTCTTTATTATTTACAGTGCTTCTTTGATCACCCTTATCTCTAGGTGATATTTCTTGATTAGATATTCTGTGATCTTCTTGCTCTTCAGCTTCTTTTCATTTGTTTTAGCTTGCTTGCATTTGATCTTAGCAAAAATATCTTATTTTCCAACCTAATCTTCCATTTTCTGATGTTACTATTATTTTATTCATATCCCATCTTTATTATTTTTATAAATAACTCAAGGCAGCGAACGCACACACATTAGTCCTTTCTCCTCCTATTTTCCACACAATAACAATCCTGTAAGGTGAGTTGGGCTGAGAGAGAGTGACTGATCCAAAGTTACCCAGCTGGCTTTCATGCCTAAAGTGGGACTAGAACTCAACAATCTTCTGGTTTAAAGATCTTCAGTTAAAATGCAGCTGTGCTATGCAACAGTTGGTTTGCTTCTTGCTGTAAGCAGGTGCTTATCTTTGATATTATAATATTGACATTTTTAATACTTGTCCTAGCTGTTGTTTTTTTTGTAACAAGCCTCAATGCAGGCAATCTTATTTTTTTGTTTTTGCGCTGTTCTAGGTGCTCAGTTATTCTTTGTTTCAGTTTCTCTTGTTTTTCAGCTAAAGGGCTTTGTTCTTTCTGAGAAGGCAGAGAAAAGGGTGCCTGATTTGGGAATGAGAATGGTTCAGTAGCAATGCTGACTTCCTCATCTACCAACTCCCTGTGGTTTTTCTTCCCTGAGCTATTTATAGCTTTGATTTCTTTGTCCTCGATAGACCTTTGCAGTTCCTCCAATTCTTGGAAGTGAATACAGTACTTTATTTCATATTATAAATCAATACTGATCTTCTAGCCTCTGTTCTGTTATTTCTGATTTTGGATGTTGGCTCTTTAGAGAACTGGTGCATTTTTTTCAGATATCCTATTCTCATTGGACTTGATTTATAATAACTCCTTATTTCTTTGTTTTCAATCTTTTTACATTTGCAATGGGTAAGCAACTTTTCTTCTAATAGACCTGCAGCTACTGACCCTGGTTGTTCAGCCAATAGTTTTGGGTCCTGTAGCTCACTTGTCACCAGATGTCCAGGAACTCCAACACTTAGTACAATCCTTGTTCATCTGAGAAACAACTAGTCTGGCATTGGTTTCTGTAAGTTAAGTCTCACCATCTTGTTTATGGGAGAGACCCCTTTGTTTGGCTCCTCTGATATTTATCCATTGTGGTTGAACCTCTGGCATAGCTCTCATCTTCCTCAGAGCACACAAGCCCAACAACCATATCAAGGTAGTGGCTGACTGAGGGATTATTGTTATTATTCCCTGAAATTCCATACTATCCTAACCAAAAAATCATAAATTCACATTAACCAAAAGCATTAACGAAGTAACATAGCTAAAACCTAGTGGAAACACAACCAAAAGAGCAACTAGATACTTCCAGTAATAACTAAATGATGCATGCTGGGATAATTTTCACAGATTTATAGGAAGCCATTATATATAGACACAGGTATAATAATTAAACTCATTATAATGCGGAAACATTCCATTGAATACCTATTTGATTATAAAGCTAAATATAGTTACTGTATGTGAGAAATAAAAATAATATTTTGATCAACATAAAAAAGTGAACATTCTAAAACTTGAAAATATGTTTTTTCTGTACAGTATTAGCTCAGTGAGTTCTTTAATTTGCAATCCTGTTTGACATTGGATATTTTTTAGTGAACTGTAAGAAGAACAAAATCTTTAATCCTTGGGTAAGTCTTAAATCATCCATTGGCTTTATTTTGGTAAGTATGGAGAAAGTGTATGAGCATATTGAATTTTGAACTTTCCTCCTGCTTTTTTGCTCGAAGTTTATTCAGTTAAAACAGTAGAATCAACAATCGATGTTATTCATAAGTTGCTATCTTCACAGTTTAATTTTAGTTTGATCTCACAGTCTCCACAAGTTATTAGGCAAGATTAGCCCAGTCTAACCTTGTACATTTTTAACAGTGGAACCTTTGACCGTTTGCCTTAAAAACAAGCCTATCAATTAAGGGCTTCTATATTAATAGCACTGAGCACACCTCTGTACTCAGGATGTACCTTGTGCACACTAATTCTTTGTTTGTTGTATACTTTTAGAGTTGGTGAACAAGTCTCACAGTTTAGAATCAATATCTAGTTATAAGGCCAATTAGTTCAAATTCCATATAATGAACATCAGTTTACTAGCCTATATGTAACAGGCTTTGCAATTCCCTTCCTAATCTCTTGGGTAAATAAACATTACAGGCATTTGGGAAGCTATATTGAACTGAATTTAAATAACATCAGCAAACTTAATTACTTCCCCCTTTTTGTTGTACTGGAAAAAGACATGCAGGATTGGCCTAAGAAAAGTTTCTATGGCTGGCTGGATGGCTGTCATCCAAGTAGCTCTATCTGCCATTATGTCTTTATCTGTTGTAATTCTCTATATGTTCTTAAGCAGCAAGATATGGCAATACTTTTAGTTAGTCAAAGTATTTGAAAATTAAGAGTACTAAATTGGATGTGCCATTCCTAATCTGGATTGCAATAGATTTATAAATAATTTTATTTTTGGTATTTTTTAGTTCTTTATATATTAAAGGTATTAAATAAAAAGGCTTATTTGAGTTTATATTGCCTATACACACTTGTCTTGGGTAGTTGGTAATTCCACAGTTTGTTCTGAAAAAACATGACTTAGCACACATCAATATTTAATGTACTGTATATGAAGACAAGATTTTGATATAATTTCAACATTTTGCAAACTAACTGATATATAATGTAATTTCCTGCATGATAATCATTATCCCTTCCCTTCCTTTCTGATCAAGTCAGGCAGAATGGGCATGCTTTGGATCCCATCAACCAAAGAATGGTAGTTGGTGGGGCTTAGAAAACATGTCTTTTTGGTGGTAGCGCTTACCTTGTGGAAGATTGTCTTTCCAGAGATCAGGATGGCTCTTACACTGCTGGACCTAAAGGCCTGATTCTGTGGGAGCTCCAAACATGTGCAAGAATCCACTTCTTGATTATGTGGGTGATTTGAGTTTGATGTTCTCAGCTCTTTTGTCTTTTACTTTTCGTAATGTTTGTAATTATTTTTATTTTATTTAAATTCTATTTGCCTCCCAAAGTCACTTGTTGAGATGAGTGGCTATATACATTAGATAAATAAATAAATAACAGTAGATAAATTATGTGATTTTAGTTTTTGAGAGCAGGTGCTAATATATAACATCTATCTTAGTCTTTGACATTTAAGAAAGCACCTGAGAGCTCAGATTATAGGGCAGGTTTTCCCTCAAAGTACATTACAAAACTAGATGGCAGGGAGATCTAGTAGGGTCTGCATGTTGCTTCTCCACCTGTTTTGAGATCTAATTACCATATGTCCCGTGATAAATCATTCTTATCAAATTCATGAAAAATGAGAAAAGAAAATGATTAAATCAGATCAGAGTAGTTCTGTGAGTGCAGTGTATTTGAGTATAACCAAATTTGCCAAATTATTTTCTTCTTCTGCCACAATTCTAATTGATAAAACACAAAAACTAACAGCTGCTTTTGGCAGGTCCTTTCAAGGCTGAATGAGACCTAATTTAATTAGCCAAATTTGGTTGCCAAATAGTCCTGACCTATGCAGGGGCTGATACGTTGTGAGGGCATTACATCTTTCCTGACAATGGTCCAGCCTACACAATTTTAGTAATTAACATTAGTTTAAAATAATAGGAAGATACTATCTATTGGAGTGAGAAAGGAATTTTTTAATGTATTTCAAGATTATTAAACAAATCATGTCTTACATATGTATTGTTCAATTAAATTCATTTTAGTCAGTTTGTTTAAGAGCAGGAAACATATTTTAAATTAAAGATATAAATATGTGAATGCCTTGAAGGCCAAATTTCTAAACAGTCCCTCAGTCTTGGCAATAAGTAAAGAAAGGTAAAGGGGGCTGACTCTATGAGCGCTGCTCATCTCCATTTCCTAGCCAAAGAGCCACCATTTGTCCGAAGACATTTCTGTGGTCATGTGGCTGGTGTGACTATATGCTTTTATCTTCTCACTGAAGGTGGTACTTATTTATCTACTTGCATTTTTACATGCTTTCAAACTGCTACATTGGCAGGATCTAGTCAGACAATTTGTTATGATCAGCTTGTTCTCTTGACAAAAATCCGTTAATCTCTGTCCTGCTTCATTTTGTACTCCAAGGCCAAATTTGCCTGTAATTCCTGTTAACTTTTGGCCCCC